>QKWP01001442.1:23281-42272 GCA_003550325.1 Gigaspora rosea
AAAAAAACGAACGAAAACAAAAATGAAAAACAAAAAAGTGAAAAAAATCAAAATAGAAGATTTAATTATAAACAAAAGATCTAATCTGATCTTGTAGTACAGAATTTGAATATCATCAAACTATTTCGAACTATTTCGAAAAATCAGTCTAATGCATGATTCAGGTTACAGATTTACTGATCCAGCTTGGTTTCTAGTCCTAAAATATTTTGAAAGGGTTCACAATATTTCGTAATATATTTCGAAATATTTCGAAATTACTTTGTAATATTTCGAAAATTTAATATTTCGAAATATTTCGCAATATATTACGTAATATTTTGCTTATATTACGGTTCGTAAGATCTTATGTAAGATTACGCTATTATAAATTTGCTGATGTGCACTGTAGTTAGTTCAAATTTATAATAAGTCTGTTAAAGTTATATAAAGTATTTGAAAAACTTAAAAATCTAAAACTTATTTGAAAAGACCCAAACAAAGATGTAATACAAGTTTTCAATAGTATTGCAAATAAGATAAAACAAATTAAACTAAAAGAGTTTAGAAAAACCTATATACTAACTGTTAAAATTATACTGAAGAAAAAAACATGTACTATGGAAGTATAAACCAAAAAAAAAGAAACTTTAGACATATAATACCTATAAACTAATTTTTTTAGACTGCAGAATTAGAAGTTTCTAGTATAGTACTACAAATCAAAAGTTAAAAAAATTGATTAGTTAATTAGTTGACAACTAATTGATTGAACTTTTTGAAAACCAATTAATCAATTAGTTGCAACTAATTGATTAAATAATTAATTATTAATTGATTAAAAAATTAATAATTTAATTAGTGAATTAGTTGCAATTAATTAACTAGGAAAATGTGAACAATTTAAAGTCCGAAGGACAAATATAAAATGCTACATCTGATCTAGCCAATAAGGATCAGTTTTATTGGTTTGATTGTTTTTTTATGTTACACCTGATCTAGCCAATCAGAATTCAGAATTTGTTAACACACAGATATCAGGATTACTATTGCTCCGTCTGTAATGTCCTTAGGACAATTAGTTACAACTTAACTATAATTGATTAATCAATTAATTGATTAGTTACAACTTAACTATTAATTGATTAATCAATTAATTGATGATTCACTAGTCATGTGAAGAATGATCATAGTAAAACGTGATACAGATTATATATAAAAATCATATAAACCCAAAGATAATGTGAGATTTTACATAATTAGCCAATCATTTTTAACAATCTCGCTATTCACTAAACTGATTTAGATAATCTAACTACCATTAGATGTGTTTCAACAAGCTCTACAACTTTTAATTAGTAAATATGTACTGTTAACAGGACCCCAGACATGTAGTACAGAGGTCATACATTATGCATTTCAGCAAAAACCCCCAAAATTTAAAAAGCAAAAAATCAGTTTTTGGCAATTATCTTAGCATCCAATAGTCCAATTTGAATGAATTTTTTTTAAAATGAAGATCTCAGTGAGGCGCATCTAACAAAAAAAAGTTCATTCAATTCTGATCACTGGATCAAAAGTTATTTAAATAAATAGATTTTGTCATTTTTAGCAAATTAGGTCAAAATTGGCCAAAATCCAGTTATGACCTATATGAGAGATGTCCGGGGTCCTCTGTTAACTAAGTAAAAAATTTTTTAAATGGATGCACACCATCTTTGAATTCATGTGATTTTTATATGTGATCTGTGTCATATTTTACTATAATCATTTTTCACATGACTAGTGGATTATCAATTATCCCTTAGATTGTAGTAGAACACAGGCAAATTTGCCTGCGTTTTTGCACTTTTTTAGCTCTGATTTACTTTTTAAAATACTAAAATAATTAAATAAAACTTTGTACAATTATATTTGAAAATAAGGATTACTTTTTTGCAAAATTAGTTTTTATATTATAAGAAAATAAATTATAGTTACATATAAGCTGAAAATAGATAATTTTAAGAAAAAATTTTTTTAAAAAATTTTATTACAATTTTTCTGCGATTTTATTTAGTTTTAGTTTTAGAACTATAGTTCTTAAGACAATATTGTAGTTTATATAAAGGATGACAACTTTCATTATTGCAACTTTAATGATTTACTTGTAAAAATTAAGACTTGTATTAGAAGTAAAGTTTTTTTTATAGACGGGAACATATAAAATTTGAAAAAATCTAAAGAAAAATTTTAATAGTAAAAATGCCAATACAAGAAATTTAAACAATTATTATATTAAAGTTTTCTAATGATTTTAAAAAAATTTTATAACAAAGTTACTAAAACAAAACTTAAAGAATATTTTTTACTTAGAAAAGATATGGCTAAAATCAATATTTAAAATTTTATTGAAAATTTTAAAATACGCAGGCAAATTTGCCTGTGTTACAATCTAAGGGATAGTTGGACCGCAATCTCCATAAATGCAATATCTCTCTAAATGCATATTTTTTTTCTATAAAATGTTATTAGTGCTAAATGCATGTTTTATATTCTGTAAATGCATGTTTTTTTGAATAACATTTTATATTTTACTAGTCTACGTAGCAAATCAAATTTTAGTATTTAAGATAAGTTATACAGTTTTTGGTTAAAGTTATACAAACTTGATGATCCAATTTTTAAAGCTGCAATTTATTGGCTCTCTCTAAATACAAACTTCCCTAAATGCACATTGTAGACTTGTCACTATGAGTTGCATTTATAGAGGTTTGACTGTAATCATTTAGTTGCAATTTAACAATTAATTGATTAATTAATTAATTACAACTAATTGTCAACAAATTAAGCAACTAATTGATTTAAAAAATTTAACAATTTGTAATATTATTTTAGTAATTTGAGATAATCTATGAAATTTAGAGAAATAGATACCAGGTTTGGATGAACTTTACAAGAGCATAAATAGGATATAGGGTAATAAGGGGGCATCCATAAATAATGTTATGTACCCCCTCATAGTAGTGCTGGACCCCCCCTCTACTATATAAAAAATTTTTCAAAATCCGTATGTTTATATAAAATTTTACAAAAACTTGAATATATTATGATCCAGTGGTCCAATCTGGATGATTTGGTACCATTCGATTCATCTTTATGAGACGAATCCAATGGTACCAAAATCATTTCATTTGGATTACTGGATCACGTTTTATTAATGAAATACTATTGATTTTATAGTAATTTTATAAGAAAACATAATAACCAATAGTATTTCGTTAATAAAACGTGACCCAGTGTTCCAAATCAAATGAAATTGGTACCATTCGAATCCTCTCCTCGAGACGATTCGAATGGTACCAAAATCATCCAATTTAGACCACTGGATCAAGTTTTAGCCAAATTTTAATAAAAAAATTGAGTTATGTTGGGGGAACCTCCCCCTACATTGTGAAAAATCGTTATATTTTGGGGGACCCCCCTCAAACATAACGTTATTTATGGATGCCCCCTAATAAACTCTAATTTCAAGTATAAGCAATAGTAAATGCATAACTACTATTAAGTAAATATTTGCTATATAGGAAATATTTATACTATAAATTTGTCCAAGTATCTAAGATTGTTTAAAATTACTTTAGCCTATGTTTCAAGTTTAACTAATCAATAAATTAATTTAAAAAATTTTATATAATTATATATTTTTTTAAATACTAAATTCATTTTGAAAAAATTAAAATAATATTCATCAAACTCTTTCTAATGATCACTTGGTCCAAATTTCCGATAGAAGAAAAAACAAAAAGTTTTTTGTTAGAGAGTTGCCTATACGTTATGTATAGTAGGATAACACAAAAATACAGTTTTTATAAAGATCAATGGCTCTTTTTTCCGGGACTCCTTTGTATAGTCGGCATGCAAGCCAGAAGCATTCTTTTACAAGATAACTGGCAGGAAGGTAGCGCTTTTGTATGGAAAATTTTGGTAGAAATATAAACATAATGTCTTCGTAAACAAAGGTTTTTGTGGTAAAACAGTGGTAAACAACAAGAAAATGAGTTTTATCTTTTTATACTTTCCTTCAAGTTTGTTTTAAGCATTGCCAAAAAGTGGGCATCCTAGCTTACCCTCTCCAAAAGATTGGCAGTGTTTACTCTTTCCAAATTGGGTATACGTCTCTAGACCGGAACTAGTGCCATCACAAGTGAGTTTGGTTATCAAATAAACAATGAATGACATGTTATGGAATCTTGGAGAGCACGTAAAGAATTTCTTACTTGGTTACAAAGTTCAAGACGTAGTTTTTTGTTTTTTTTGTACATATAACACTTTGGTAAATATAGTCTATGCAGTGATATAATTTTTATAGTCTAGTGTAGGCTTAATAACGCCTTCATAGTCTATTTTTTCTTTGGTTTTTCTTTGGTTTTTCTTTTTTTTTATTTTTTCTTGGATGTATAGTTTTGGCTTTTTAGTTAATTTTGTTGGGTATTTAGTTTTGTCCCTCTATTTTAATCTTCTCTTTGTTTTTATTTTTCTTTATAAGAAGCTCAGAGAAGGAGTTTTTGAAGGAGTAGGTTATGAAGCATAGTTGGTTTGTAACTATAGCTAACAAATTTTTTTTTTGGCTTATACGTAAGTCAATGCGGCTAGTTGCATCTGGGCGCAAATTTTATTTGTAGCCGGATGAGATCGAAATCTGTTGATTGTAATGTATTAAAAAGAAATTTTTAGTAATAATAAATCTATAAGAATTCGGCAAGACTGCCAAAGTTCTAAAAGAAAAAAAAAAAAATTAAAATAGATTATTTTAATAAAATTTTAGCTTTACGAAATTGCATTACTAGTATTTAACACTATAATGATTTTTACTAATCAAATTTTTTAAATACATATAATGTAAAGATTAGGTATAATATAAAATTTTTGTTGTTTTGCTATTTTTTTTAAAAAAAATACTTTCTAACTCAAAATTTTATTTATAAATCCATCTTTTTTTTAAAAAAAAAACTTCTTGTAAAATTTTATTATATATTATATTTTACCTAACTTTTAACTATTAACTTTAATTTAATATTTAAAATAAAAATATGCAATGCACCCTGTGATATACCAATTCATCACATATATATATATAAATATGCTATGTATCAAATAACAAAAAAATTCTATATAACAAAAATTTAAATTAATATAAGGTTAGAGTAAGGTTTAAGATTAAAAGTTAGAGTAGATTATAGTATATATCAAAATTTTGCAAAGAATTGTTTTGTTAGAGCATAAAAGGTGGTTATGTAAAAAAAATTTTTTAATATTACAAATTTTATAAAAATTTCTTTATTTTGTTATACAAAAAATTTTACATTACATCTAATCTTCAAATTTAATTGGTAAATTATTAGAATACAATATACAAGTATATTACAGGAGCAATGCCTAATTAAGTTCTAATATTTATCAAGTAAATTTGGCCTTTGTTTAATTTTTTGTTTATTTTTTTTGATATTGATCTTTATATTATTCCCCATACTAGTTAGAGTTCCTCAAATTCAAATCAAATCAAATATTGGATCAATTTGAATTTGATCAAATCAAATTGACCCTGATTTTGAATTTGATTTGATTCAAATATTTGAATTTGAACTTGATTTGAATTTGAATTTTTAATAGTAATTTTCAAATCAAATCAAATATTTGTCAAATCAAATCAAATTTGGTCATATTTGAATTTGATCAAATCAAATATAGTCAAATTTGAATTTGAATTTGATCAAATATTTGATTCAAATATTTGAAGATCAAATCAAATTGCGGAACTCTAATACTAGTATTAAGTACTAGTAGTTTGATTTAGTATTGCTATAAAACTTTATGCAATTTTAATTTAAAAAATGTTCAAAATTATTCAAAATTGTTTTATATACAATACTGGAACAGGTTTATTTACTAGAGCCCTTTTTTTTATTAAGGTATATGTTATACTTTTAAATAGTGAGTTCAAATAGTTAATTAGAAGCTTTAATTACATGTTTAAGTAACTTTGCAATAAGAATAATAAGTTTTGTAAAATTTTTATTAGCATATTAAAATAAAAAAAAAACAGAAATACTGTATATTTCCAAAAATAAGCTATCCCTCTTATTTTTTTTTTAAATCTTAGAGAAATTATTAGCAGTTGCTATATAAAAGTTTAAATTTTACTAAATAAATCTCAAAAGAGTAATTAAGTAAAGTTGTTCAAACTATTAAAATATGCTTACTATTTTTTAAAATATAAACAAATTCAGAAAAATTGGCCTAAAAATTGCTATTAATATACTTATGATTTACTTTTTTTAAAACTTAAAATATTTAATTAAAATTTTTTTAATAATCTTTGAAAATAAGAATTATATTATAGTAATATTTAATTTTATATTATAAGAAAAAAGTTTAGTAGAAACTAAAAATAGACAAATTTTAAAAAAAATTTTTAACCAAAAAATTTTTTATTAATTCTTGGCAAACTTTATAAATATTATTTTTAACTTATTGTTTTTAATATAATATGTAGTTTATAAAAAGAATTACAACTTTATTATTGCAACTTTTGTAATTTACTTGTAAAAATTAAGACTTATATTAGAAGTAAAAATTTTTTATAGATAGAAATATAGAAAATATAAAGAAAAGTTTTATACAGTAGTAAAAATTTTAAAATAAAATCTTTAAACGTTTATTGCTTTAAAGTTTATTGTTATAGAATAGGTTTTAATTTTGGTAGAAATTAGTTAAGAAATTAGAACTAAGTAAGGATATTTTGTAATAACTGTATTTAGTAATAGTGATATGTGAAATTGATGTGCAATGACACTCAATGACGCTTAGCAACGCTTAACGACACTTAGCGATGCTTAACAACACTTAGCGACACTTAATGATGCTTAGCGACGCTTAATGACGCTTAGCGACACTTAACGACGCTTAGCTCAATAGATATATAAACCCACCTTATTTCCCTTAGTTTTAGATAGATCCAGAAATTGTATTGTACCTTTACCTTTATAATTATTACCCTCCTCTATTATTATTAATAAACTCTTGGGATTCCTAAGGAACAGACACCTTGGAATAGCCCTCTTGTTAAATTAATAAACTGTCTATTATATCTTGTTGTCTATACCGAACTGCCATAGAGAAGTGTATAGTTTCTTACAGACATAAAAGAAACTATACTTCACTCTTGCACACCGCTTCACGCCCAAAGTAAGGGATCTCAGGAGCCGTGTAATTGTTACTTTATTGGAATTAAAGAAGGCTTTCGGTACTGTAACATTATTAATAATTGTGGCAGCTTATTTTAAAAATGGCTTATGCTGAGATCTGGGATCTTTATTTAAATCTATAATACCTACTAAAATCCACCAATGCTTTTTTATTAATAACCTTAACCCTAAACTCTAACCAAACAAAGCCCTCTAAAATTTTATAAATTTATATAAAATAATTTAAAATTCTTAGCATAAGCCAATTTCAGTATAAGCTGCCACGATAATTAAAAATAAATAAAAAAATGGGAGCAGGTCAAAATCCCGACAAACAGAATTCCGACAGGTCATAATCCCGACAATAAAATCCCGACAATAAAATTCCCGAAAATCCCGGCAACAAAAAAATTATTAAATTTATTTAAGTTAGGTTAGGGTTAGGTAAGTGCCTAGGATAGGGTTAGGGTGAGTGCCTGGGCTAGAGTTTGGTTTAGTTGATTTTATAGTAAAGTTGCTCAAGGAAAGCTTTTTTTGATTGTCGGGATTTTTGATTGTCGGGATTTTTTTGTCGGGATTATGACCTGTCGGGATTTTGTTTGTCGGGATTTTGACCCACACCCAAAAAAATATGTATCAAAAAATAATTATATTGTACTAAGTACAAAAAAAAGGTACTATGACTATTAGTTAAAATATTTAAATATATAACTATAGTACAAGACATCTATACTCAACAGTTACACAAAGTGTTTCAATTTGGCACATATGTAGAGCTGATATAGCTCTATAAAGTTACTGGTCAGATTTTTTTAAAACTTCTTAGATAAAAAGTTATAGTTATTTAAAAAATTGAAACACTTTGTGTAACTGTTGAGTATAGATGTCTTGTACCATCATTAAATAATAATAAAATTAAATTTAAAAGCTTTTTAAAAGCTTTTTTTTTTTTTTTTTAAAAAAAAAAAGTCTTTTTAACACTTTTAACTAATGAATAAATTTGTAAAAATTATGATTTTTTGTATATTTTATTATAAATTCAAAGTAAGTTTAATGGGCTATATTTGTATAAAAAACTTTTTTAACACAATAATTAAAAAGAAATCTAGTTCTATAACTAGTATGTACCCATTAATTTGGATGGGTCTTATAATTCGGATTTAATACGAATATCCGTATCCGTTAATTTCAACCGGATAGATCCGTAATATTTATAATATGGATTGCAAAAAAAAAACTTTTGCAATGGCTAAAGATTATGCGTGATATTTGTACTGTAATAAAAATATCCTGAGCCATTGGATATTAGCGGTTTGCATTTGTACACACAGATCAGTATTTTTGCCAAATACTCTGTGATCTTGTTACAGCATAACGGCATAACGATCAGTGTATTTTTAAAAAAAAAAACTTTTATAATAATAATAATTGTTTTTTTTCTGTTTTGTTTTGTTTTATTATTATTATTATTGTTCGGATTAGCCCAGATCAACCGCATTTATTAGAGAATCCAAATTTAATCCGAATTGCCTTTAAAATTGAAACACTATATACTATAATAAATTTACATTTTTTTTAATATATATAGAGATTGTACCCGAGTAAAAAAAAAATATTATAATGATTACCCGGGTAATTTAATAATACTCTGGTACAATCTCTAATGGTCGAATTTGCAAATCTTACTTAAATTCGATTACTTAAATTAATATCGAATATGTTACGTGCCCCCCACATGTTAGTCTATAACCAATCAACAGACCGCGAAGACCGCGAAAAAAGAAGAAAGTTATCGCATGTGTTACCTGTTTGGTAATACTGTAATATTATAAATAGTATATATTGTATATATTAATACTCAATTTGTAAATAATTAATAAAAGAAAAAAATTAGTGATGAAATAGGTTTTTTTGGAGGTAGGAAGTAGGCACAAAGTATTAATTATTTTGGTTTGAGATATACAGTAGTAGCCATGTACTTACGTATATTGTTTAAGTCCTATCTCAAAAGTTACATTTCGAAATTAATCAAAAAGCTAGATTAGTTAGGCAATTTTAATGACGTCTGCGTAAATAGTTTCATTTTATCAGCCATCAATAAATATGGGAAAAAACTAATGTAAAATTTGTAATAATTGACTATAATTAATGATATCATTCGGTGATCTCCATATTTTTTCGATTGAATCACAATGTAAACATTATCACATACCATTCTTAAAAGTAAAGCTTTATAACAAAAACGTAAACAATGAAGGCACGCACAGTAATACGTACATATTACAGATACATACAGTTAGATATCACATAGAGAATCCGGCTTTACTTTCTGTGGAGATAATACATTAAAAGAGTTTATGTTAGATGGAAATTCAAGACATTACTGTATTAAGGGAAGG
Organism: Gigaspora rosea; assembly: GCA_003550325.1. NCBI lineage: Eukaryota > Fungi > Glomeromycota > Glomeromycetes > Diversisporales > Gigasporaceae > Gigaspora > Gigaspora rosea. The sequence goes on from QKWP01001442.1 coordinate 32,886, forward strand.
AAATACTATCTTTGCTCGTCGTATAACGATAACGAATTAATTATCTAATATTACAACTATATCTGACTCCTTAAAGATCTAATAGGTAGTTAGCATGCAAGATACAAGTTTATGCAATGCGCAAATGTTTATATTTTTTAAACTTTTAGATTAGTGCATACGGGTAATTTAAAAAGCACAATGATGAAAGTAAAAACAGGTTTTGTAAGTTTTGTAAGTTTTGTCGAACGAATACAGTAAGGAATGTGTAAGGAATGTGATAAGAATTTTTGGAAATTTAAAAATTCTGTTCCTTGAATAGCAGCAATCCTTGCTGACAAAGAAACAAATCATAGTAAATTATAAAATTGTGTCACCAATGTGCTGTTTAACTTTACCTTTTCTGGTTGATGGAATTCTCTTATTCTCAAACGTCACAAAGTAAAATTCTTTTTATTATACTTACGTACAGTACGCACGCACGTACATTCTTTGCTAGAATAACAACCAAGGTTGTTTGTTACTTTAATTTCTTCTTCTACCTTTTCTTTTTTCCCTGCTATAATGGATTTACAAAGTCAAGCACAAGATCTTTTGGATTTGTCGAGCCACGTAACTTGTATGCATTTTCAATTATTATAAACCTGTTCTCTCGGTGCTGTTAGTGGCTTATTTTGTATTAATATATAGATTTTTTTTTTTTTTTTTTTTATATTAAAAAAAAGTGTTATTACAGAAACAGTCAGACTCTCTCATAAGAAAACGAACTATAGTGAAGAATAATAGCAATGAGGCAGACGTAGACGAAAATCTGGCTTATGATATTGCTTTGGCTTCGAAGTCTTTGCACGGTATATACTGTACACATGATCTTTGGTTATCATATTTTGGTTCCTCATGTATATAACGTTCAACCTGCGAAGAACGTAAAAGAGGATCTTGCAAAAACATTATTATTAATATTACGTATTCCTCACACAAATTTTTTACTCATACCTGATCGCGTTAAATAGTATTGGAAATACGGCGCGAAATTCGCTCTGCTATGAATGAAATTTCAGAGATCAAAGAACAATTAAATGATAACCAAGATAATCTTACTAGTACTTGGTATGATTATATTCAGGATACAATGGAACACCTACATGTGTTATTGAAAAGAGGAATTGAACGTAAGCATATATGATTATAATTATTAATTTTTGTTTAAAGATAACTTTCTTATAATGTCCCCCCATACTATAAACAAATATAAACAGTTGCATCAGTTGAAATTCCAAATCCTGAAGAGTATAGGAAAACTGTATACTATGACAATTATGATAATTATGATTATGAAACTGAAGAGTCTTTATCTCCTAATGATCTTGTTTATTGTGATGACCGCGTTTATCAGGATGATTCTTCTCTCTCAGATACGTCAACACGTAGTAGACCTGCTAGTATTATGTCACCACCATCTCCTACTCCTGATACTGTTCAAGAACGTCGTCCAAAGTCAAATTTGGTTCGACGTTATACAATGGATAACGAAGGCGTCTCGGCTGCTCGATTATTTATAGGTAATCTTGGATTGCAAAAAGCTCCATCCAAAGCTTCTACTACAACATTTATTTCACCAGAACAAACTGAAGCAGACACCTCTATTAATACTAATACTGGTCATTCGTCGTTAAAACTTGATCATGATACACATTCTTCATTAGCAGCTCATCAACTTTCACAATTAATAATTAATGAATCTGATGAAATAACAGATGAATTTGTTGATGCCGTAGAGAAACAAGATGAAAATCATTCCAATAATGATCATAATGAACCATTCCTTATTAAAGAACTTACTTCTCAATCGAAACGTTCAAATTCTTCACGTTCGTTACCAACTTTTTTAGAATCTGTTCCGGAAGAACCAATTATACGTTGGGTAGGTTATTTATTTTATTTTCCAATATCAATTTTCATTACACACTTATTTACACTTTACATATATTTTATATATATTATAATTAGGGTGATAATGAATATTCTAGTAATGTTCCATCTCTTGCTCTTTCATCACTTTCTTCACAATCTACATCAGCATATCATATCAGTCTTCTTCGGCACAAAGCTGCAAATTTATTTGCTCAAAAAGTTAATGTTAGTAATCCAATACGCATTGGTACAGGCTATGGATCGTACATTGCTTATACGTGTACTGTCAAAAGCCAAGAGGTAATTAAATTTTTTTTTTTTTTTTGTAATTTCACTGTTAATTTATATGATATTTCATCATTTAATTATTTGATTAATTAGGGTGCAAGTATCATTGTCAGAAAACGATACTCTGACTTTATTAAATTACGTGAGCAACTGATAAAAGCTTATCCAAAATTTCGTAAATTGATTCCTTCTTTACCACCAAAACGAGTAATGGGTAAATTTATGCCCGAATTCATTGAGAAACGACGTAAAGGTTTGGAATATTTTTTAGCCTATGTGTTGTTACATCCAATACTTGGCCCAACGGCTGTTGTGAGAAGATGGTTTGCAGATAATTCATAGATCAATAATATGTTGTGTTGGTTAAGAGAAAAATGTTGGAATTAATTATCTAAACTTTTTTGATGGTTCAATTAACGCTTGATGAATTGTTGCAATCCTTATTTTTTAAAAAAAAAAAAAATCAAAAAAAAAACCATTCTTTTAAATTTATTTTGGCGTTATTATATTCGCTTCTATCTACTATTATGGACAATATTTTAAACTATAGTCTCAGAAATTATTTTTGTATATATTTTAATTTTTTGATATTACAAAGTATATGTAATTTTATTAGTCCCTTAAAAGAATTTTTTTTATTTTGTAAAGATAATAAATTTTTTTAAAGAAAAAAAAAATTTTTTTCAAATTAAAATATAATATATCAAATATTGTTTTTTTTTCTTTATGAAATAATTGATCATAGTAGCGGTTAAGTCTAAAGTTGAGATTTAAGACCTATATTTAGACTACAAAACCTATTTAAATCTATATATACTTTATTTAACTCTATATAACCCTAAATTCAAAATGCATCCCCAAATTTTAAAGTATCTCAGATGTCCTGCATTAGAATCAGGAATGGTAATAATTGGCTTAAACAATATAACAATATCCTAATTGTTAATGTTTCGCAGATTATAATCAACAGATCGATTCCGGATCAACTTAGATCCGTTCGTATATTTATAGTAAACACGGGTCCAAATCCATACCTGGTCCCGATCCGAATTTTCGGTTCTTTAAAATTATTCGTCAAAAAAATCAAGTGTGATAGACTATCTTTAACAATTCTATGGATGACTAGCTCGGTATTTTGTGTAGACCAATACGAATCAGTATAGTAAGGGTGAAAGCTGTTCTACACTATTTGAAAACTATACAACATTTGGGTTGGTAGAAGCTTCCGTGATTTGTAAAGTTTTCGATAAAAAAGTAGGACTTGTAAACCTATCTGCTATTATATTTATATACCGTATTCTATCATGAATAAGCACTGCTCCCTCAACCAATTTTTTAAATCCAAATTATCAAAAATAAATTTGGCAAAAAGTTTTGTTTAATTTCTGCTAATCTGAAGTTGAATAAAGTGAGGTTGAGGGTGCGGTGCTTATAAATGGTATATAAAAAGAACTATATAATTGAAAGGCCTGGTTTCAAATACCGTATTGCACTGTTATTTTAACAATAAAGCCACGCAAATAAAATTAAAGGTAGGACCTTTAGGGTTAGGATATAAGCCCGACATTATATAGATCCTAAATATCATTAATTAATCCTGATCCTGAAGATTATTTTTAGGTTTTTAAAGTAGAGCAAGTTACGTGGATATTAAAATTGTTTTTTTTTTTTTTTTTTTTAGAGTGAACTTTTTTGTTCACGGAATTTTATTATAATTCATATAAGTCATTACATATGCAATTTCAAATACAAATTCTAACATTATTCAATGAATTTAGAACTAATTTATCCTCCAATTAAATTCTACTTAATTTAGCTATTCCACTATAACAGACAACTATATTAGCAAAAAAAATATACAAAATCTTGTATTGATGTATTGATCATATTAAATAAATAATGTGTCTCTGGAATAATTTATGCTCGAAATTTTGGTTTTCTTTAAGTAATTTTATATCTATAATTTTTTAGTTTTCTCAATTATTACAGCATCGTTATTTTTAAAGCACAATAAAAAAGAAACAAAAATCCGTACGATAACATGGCAACACGATATAACGCATCTTGTCCTTAAATATTCCGTTCCTGGCTTTGGAGCGATAACCTCGCGCAGCTATTTAGTTGTTAAATAATATTCATTATAACATATCTATAAATATTTATTGTGACGGATCATAATGAAGTCAGATTAAATGTAGTATAGAAAAATTGACAAGTTACCGAAAAATAAAATTTTTTGGGCGATTTTTTAGGGTTAGAAGAGAGAGTAGTATATATTATAAAAAAGATAAAAAGTATAAAAGCATACACCGAACCAGCGGTGGTACCCCAACCCACCCGGACATGGGTTGTTCCGTTAAGGGTCCTGCTGCTAGCGCGACAACCCCTTTACAGCTTTTCAAGGAACCCAAGGCGCTACGATGGGAGCCCCAACCATATCACTCCTCATAGTGCAGTGAGGGTAGGTTGTTTCCGTGGTATCATCGGGCCGGTTTATTTTATTTCGCCGCCCTCAACTTCAGGACTTATAATTAGAGGGAACGTTAAGCTTATATATCATGAAACCAATGAGTGACAAAAAAATTATGGGTTTTCTAAAAATAAATCTGATTGGTCACATCATGCATTGATCTACAATAATGATAAAATGAAATTGTCGTCGTCACTGACATTTTCACGTGCTTAATTTTATTGGTTTAAAATCATATTTTTTATAAAATTCAAGATCGAATAAAACACTTTGGAAGCTTTTTTTTTTAGCAATTTTCTTGAATCATTTCATCGCAAATTGAAATAAACGTATATAAGAGTACAGTCAAGTATGAACTAAGCTTTTGGTCTATTTTTTTTTTCTAATTCGTTTTTTTTTATTTTTTAAATTATTGTATAATTTTTATTTTTAAATTATTTTTTTTATTTTAAATATTTTTTTTAAATTAGGTTGTTTAGTTCGTTATTTTTTATTTTTAATTCGTTATCTTATTTTTTATTTTAAATTAAATTTTATTATTATTATTTTTTTTGTTTCTTTTTTTAGCATATGTAAAGTTAGTTTTTTTTTGGTTTTCATAACATTTGAAAGTGATCCGGCAATCCAGTTTTTAATTTTATTTCATATATAAAAACATAAGGAAGGTGGGTATTGTGGTCAGGTTAAAGTTTCTACTAATAAAATTTTTTAATACCGGTAAGCAAATACTGTAGATTTTTGTAGAATTTTTATTATTTGAACTATACTTAATAAAGAATATATTACAGTAAAAAAATCTTTATATTATATATAGTTTTAGATAGTACACAAATATAATATAAAAACTAAATTTTGGAGGTATTGTGGCCAATCATTTGACAGCGAATAATTTTTGATCTACTGGTCTTTTTTGAATGATTTTACTACCAAAATGCCCATCTCAGCAAGACGATTCTAACAAGCACAAAATCGTTAAAATCCAATCACAGGTTCCTAAGATTGTATGGCAGTGTCATTAATCACCTGATTATTTTTTATCAGAGGCCTACCCCTATTTTTTAATATACATATAGTCAGGTTCTTATATATAATTTCAACTTTTTTGACCCCCCCTCTAGAAAATCACCTAATTTTTGTCACTCCCCTTAAAGGTAAATACGTAAAAATTTTGCAGATTTACTAATATAATATTATAAAATAAGATAAATCTATATCGATCTCAGGACCCCATGATTGGATTTTGACAATTTAATGCTTGTTAGGATCGTCTTACCGAGATGGTCATTTTGGTAGTAAAATCGTCTAAAATGGACCAGTAGCTCAGAAGTTATTAACTATTAAATATTCTATATATATTTAATAATAGGATTAATTGTTTTGTAACCGTAGGTTACTAATAAATTTTATAACCATAAATAATATTACCAGACAACACATAATCAACATCATACAAAAATCATGTAATCAATAATCATAGTGAAGTATAATTAAAGTTAGGGTTAGTGTAAGGCTATAGTTTAGAAAAGGTCATGATTTTATTAAAATTTAGCAAAGAATTTTTTTGTTAGAACCCGAAAGGTAGTTTCCTATGCGAAATTTGAGTTAGACATTTGTTTTGATTTTTCCCAAACATGTAACATTACACCTGATCTTCAAATTTGATTGGCCTGATTATGCGGGTACTATAACCACAGTTACAAATTAATTAATCTTTAATAATAAATTCAAATATGTGCAAAAACTTATATTTTGCATAAATTATGATATCTTGTGATCTAGTGGTCAGAATTGGGTGAATTTTATACATTCAATTCGTCTTGATGAGACGAATCAAATAGTATAAAATTTATCCAATTCTGATTACTAGATCACAAGATATGTCACTTGGTTACAATACTCCCCTGACTACAATACCCCATTTACCTTATAAAAGTTTTCTATAGATAGTTAAAAAAAAACACTTAGATAGTAAATATAGTCAATAAATTTTTTCAAAATTTGCAGAATTTGACCTGGCCAGTTTAAGACCAATTTGTTAAGTTTGTATGGCCTTAGTTTTTATTTTTCAATTATTTTTTAAATTATTTTTTAATTTGCTAGTTTTTTTATAATTTTTAAAATTTTTTTTTGGTTTTTTATTTTTTTATTTTATTATAAATAATTTTATTTAAATTACTTTTTTTTATAAATTATTTTTTTATTTTAAAATATTTATTATATAAAATTATGTTTTAATTTAATTATTATTTTTAAATTATTTTTTTTAATTATTTTTTTTATTTGTAGTATTGTATTATCATCAAATCTGATCTATTAATTAGTAACAGTTTAATTACTAGTCCTTATATAGAAAAAAAAGAAGTAGAAAGTACTAGTATTTATCTGCAGTCTTATAGTAGTATCAACAAAATGAATTTTAAACATTTAAGTATTCATGGCAATTATTTTTTGTTTGAAGCCAAAGCAAGAATTGTAACCCAGAATAGAGTTATATAGAATTAACTACTATTATTAAAAAAAAAATAAAATAAAAGACTTCTTGGATACAGTACCAAATTTAATATGTTTGTAAAAGTGGGTCTTTTAACACAATTTCATTTTTGAGGATAAAGTACTAGTCATAAACTTTATATAAAGTTGCTGTTTTGGTTGAAGCACTTATTTTTATTAGTGTTCTTGATATAATTAGTAAAAAATCCTTATAAATAAAATTAAAGTTTTTTTTTGAAAGTTTTTTTTATTTTTATTTTTATTCTCTATTTGATTTTTTTTTAAAAAAATAGCAATAAATAAGTTTTGACAATTTATTTATTATTTTTATTTTTTTTATACAATATAATAAAGGCAATTACTATTTGTACACTAGTGTATAAACACGGGTACATATGATAACTTAAAATTTTGCTTATGAAACCACTCTTCAGGCTCTAACAAAAAAATTCCTTGCAAAATTTTATATAAACTATAACTCCTTCTAATTCCAAAGCTGACCCTAATCCTAATCTTAAATTGAGTTTAATTTTGGTCTATAATTTATATTTTATGCAGATTTTCAAATCAATTAATTAGTACCCGTGTATATACACGTAGTGTACAAATAGTTTTTTCTTATAATAAATATTGTAAAACTTAAAAAACTCTAAAACAAATAACTCTAATTAGTTGGCTAATATAAAATATAAACATTATTACTATAGTCTTTTAGCAAAAAAACTACAAATTTTAAATAAACTATTGAAATTGGTAATTATAGCAAATATAGTCAGTTCTTTTTATAATAAACTAAAAAATCTGGTTATTTTTTTTTAATATTTGTAATCATACTAAAACTTTATTTAACTATAATATTATAACTTTTAGTATACTATCTAGAAAAGCTTTTGGCTATTGATATTTAAAGTATGACCAACCTGATTATTCTAATATAGTCAGACCTTTCTAAATGCAAGATATTAGAACTATAGTAAAAAATTAAATTAATATTTATTTAGAGAGATTATGCATTTAGGAAGATAAAAATCTATGTGGGTTGGTTGATAAGTTTTGTCAGTAGATTAATATCTTGATCAATTTTAAAGATACAGTTTTAACTTTTATATATATAAATATAGTGGTTATAATAAATTTGTAAAAAAAATTTTAAGTATTTTTATTAGATAGTTTTTAAAATATTGAATTTTTAATTTATTATATAAAAAATATTGCAAAATTTTTATATAAAAATTAATTAAACTTTATCTTAAGTATAAGTTATATAATAAAATTTTAAAAATTTAATTAATTTTTCTAAAAATTTAACTAATACTAAAATCAGTTATATAGTTTTTAAATATATAATTTATTTTTAAATTAACATATTAAAATTTAAAAAATTTATAATTTAAAATTTCTCTTGATTTTGCGAAGCTATATAGTTTTTTTATTTTTTAATATTTTTATAAATTTTATAAATAATAATAATAATTTTGCTTTAATTTTTATTTATAACTATTCTATTTTCAAATAAAATTATTAAATTTATTTAAAACAACCAAAAATTAAAAATTGTTATATAGATAAATATTATGGGCGTTATTTTATGGCGACCCCGTGATCGACCAATCAAAATCGAGCACGTGACTCACATGACGACCATTACTAACGGTCGTCACGTGAATCACATGCTCGATTTTAATTGGTCATCATATTTATTCGACCTTTTTTTTTTTTTTTAAAAACAATAATACAATTTAGAGCATTATTCGAAATTTTTTTTTATTAATTAATTTAAAAAAAATAATGCAACTTAGCAGAATCTACACTAAACTAAACCCTCCCACGATGCCCTTCCGCCAATTCTTTTAATTTCAGCCTTGCAAACATTCTTCCCCCGGACCTAAACACTTCAGTTTCCCGTAAGGCACCAAACGGGTCAACAACGCCTAATTCCTAATTAGCATCTTCAACAATTCTGCTCCAATTACAATGACAGCTTTATTCAACAACGACTCCATTCAACAACGACTCCATTCAACGACGACTCCATTTAACGACGACTCCACTTAACTACAACTCCATTCAAACGACGACGAAAGAAAACAGCAATAATAAATGAAAAAAAGTTAGTTAGAAAAAAAAAAATTAAAAAAAATAAATAAAAAATAAAAAACCACTTACCTTTTAAAGATATTCCATCTAATTTATATCCACTGCCATTTACGCCAAATTATTAATACAAAACAATAGTTTAACACGCG
>QKWP01001442.1:42441-53096 GCA_003550325.1 Gigaspora rosea
AAAAATCCGGCGAAAAAAACAAAATAAAAAAAAAGATACAATAAAAAAAAAAGATTAAAAAAAAGAATTAATATTAAAATCCAAAAAAAAAATAAAAAAAAAGTAAAAAAAAAGATTGAACAAACGAACAAATAAAAAAGAAAAAACCCTGAAAAAAGGAAAAAAAAAAGAAAAAATATATAAAAAAAAAGAAAAAATATAGAAAAAAAATATAAAAACAAGAGAACGAATAAAGAAAAAAAATATAAAAAAGAAAATTACTACAAATCATCATCACTGGTGATCTACAATGCATAAAACAAAATAAACAAAACAAACTAAATAAAAATTAAATCTCTTTAATATTAGGGTAAGGGTGAGAACTGGGATGGGGCAGGGGGTATAGTTATACCAAAATTTTATGAGGAATTTTTTTTTTGCATAAAAAAAAGTAGGTTCATAGTTAAAATTTTAGGTTAGAAGCAATTTAGGAATTTTTTAAAAATTTTTTGTTTTATTACACAAAAATTGATCTCATGTTACACCTGATCCTGAATTTTAATTGGTAAATTTGAACACCGGTGATGATCACCAGTAGTGATAAATAGCAAACTTTTATAAAAAAAGATAAAAAAAGAAAAAAATATATAAAAAAAAGAAAAAAAATATAAAAAAAAGAAAAAAAATATCAAAAAAAAAAATAAAAAAAATATAAAAAATAAAGACATTTCTAGGCATCTCTAGCCAGAGATATATAACCTATATATCTCTGGCTTATTAGCCAATCAAATCAACCAAAAGTCACGTGACTCGCATTTTGTGCGTTGCGTGATCACGTGACTCACCCAATTGACCAGATTAATTAGTCTGTGTAACCCAAAGCTCCGATTTGTCACCGATAGCAGTACCGGATCACGTATGCAACATAATTGGCCAGCATAAAATATCATAGTGCAAAAACCCGGGTCTAATAAAAAAAAACACCAACTAAAGTACCCGTTTGTATCTATTGGAGGCAGGAGTACTTTGGTCAGTGCACTACAACATACCATATCGCACTGCATACAGTACCCGGGATCTTATTCAAGAACTCTATTTTTTTAAATAATACCTGCGGGTAATATATGAAGAACCGGGTACTATATGCGGAGGATATATCATAGTCATACCCCAGGTATTATTCAAAAATTAAGCCAGATGAGAGATGAATAATGCCCAGGTCTTATACTTCATGCAGTGCAATACGGTATTGATCAAGATCACGATCTTTATAAGTTTTTAAGTTAAAAATCGTGCAATGAAAAAAAATTACATAACAATAACATAAAAATTATACAATAACAAAAAAATATTTTTATTTATCATAATAAAAATACAAAAATAACAAAAATCTCTCAAAAAAATCAAAAAACTAAGAATTATGCGACGCGAGAAGCCTATTCAAAAATTACCAAAGAATAAACAAACATCAAAAGCCCACTCTGCCAAGTCCAAGTTTCTATTCGCCAATTCTTGCACAAAACAGTTCCCGAAGCCCACCAAGTCCAAGATTATTTCCCAGTGCTTGCTTCAAGACAGTTCCGGAACCCACAAAGTCGAGATTCTATTCCCCAGTAATTGCTGTAAGACAGTTTCTGAAATTCACCAAGCCTAAAGCTCTATTATTCCCTGTATAATTCCATGTTATGAAAACAAAAAGAAAAAAAAACGAGAAAAAAAAATACTTATCCCGTTCAGGTTCAGCTTCGTCCCAAAGAAAACCTGAACCTACAAGAAAAAAGAATCGGCGCTTACCATAAGACCAAGTCCCAGAATCCTGTTAAGTCTAAGGACTTACAGAAAAAAGAGAAAAAAAAGGATACATTCCTCTATTCCCAGTACAATATCAACCCACAAGACACCAGAAAATGATGGTTTTAACAAGACACCAACTAATAGTGATTCGGCAAAACACCAACTAACGGCGACACAGTAGCAGCTACAAAAAACCAAGCAATGAACTAACGACGACCAAGCAACATGAACCACTATTTAAAACTCCAATAATGACGACTCCTGTGACGAGAAATAGTGAAGAAGCGTTAGAAATGTAGAGAAAAAAAACACTATAACGACACAAATGATAAATTACACCAACCCAAACGACGATAGCGACTCCAATAGCACGATCAATGACAAAATCTCACCAAAAGAAAAGTTAATAAAACGGTAATACAAACTTAAACGTTAATTATTATAGAGAACAAAAACTTACCTTACAACTCCAACGGCGAAATCATAACGTGGAAGAAAGAATGGTTAGTGAATATATAAATAGAAAAAAAAAAGCAACACACAAAGACTTAAAAACTTACCCGGTGCCCAATTTCGCATTTCAAAAAAGTCGAATCTACAAACTTACCCAACGCCCAATTTCGCATTTCAAGAAAGCCTGAACCTTACAAACAACGAAGGGTGTTAGTACTGTTATAAAAAAAATAAAACAAAACTTATCTGGGTCGATCTCAAATCATGTATGAGATAATCTGAATTGGTCCGGTCTGGCGTCGATAGAGTCAGATCAATGCATGAATCGAGTTATGTGATCCTCTTGGTTTTTGATTGGTTAAAATGGCCAGAGATATATAAGTTATATATCTCTGGCTAGAGATGCCTAGAATTTCCCAAAAAATAAAAGACAAAGAAAAAAAATAATAATAAAAAAAAAAACTAATAAAATAAAGAAAAAAAATAAAGAAAAAAAAACGAAAAAAATCCAAAACAAAAGAACAAAGTCAAACATAAACGACCTAAATCCCACCTGCTACCCACCTGCTATAAAAAAACGTAAGGCTCGCGGTGGCTGCAAAAAAAAAAAAATTATAAAAAAAATTATAAAAAAAAAACCTACTGACCTAATTGCCTTCTAGTGAACGACAAAACAGTGAAATGGCGAAATGGCGAAATGACGAAACGGCGAAATGGCAAAATGACGAAATAGCGAAATGACGAAATGGTGAAATGGCAAAACGACTTGAAAATGACAAAAAAAAAAAAGTACAATAAAAGACGAGAAAAAAAAAAACAAAAAAAAAATATACAAAAAAAAAGCGGCTTCAAAACGGCGAAGCACGACTCCAAAACGACTCCAGCCTAGAAGAAGAAAAAAAAACCAAAAAAAAAACAATGATTATCAATGATGATCATTGTTTATATATGATCGCCAATCTCAAAAATGATTGGCCAATTATGTAGGGTCGCATGAGTGCATCTATTTGCGCATCAGTTTACGTCATGTTCTGTGATCATCTATATGTGACCATGCATGCATGGCCAATCAAATCGTTCACGAGTTAATAATCTTCATTTGGTAATATTATTACTTTTACAGTATTTATTTTTTACTTTCGTTTTGCAAATCTTTTTTTATCCTCTTCGATTTCTTAAGACTAAGTATTTTGCCCTGAATAAATGAAATTTTAACTTTAAAATTGCTTTACTATAACTCTAACTCTACAATTTAATGCCTTCAGTATATGCAAAAAATAGTCAAAAAGATTTCAATAAATTATAAAAAAAAACCACCCATTTGCAATTTAGAATTTAATCGATTTTTATTTCTTATTTGTTGCATTCTATATTTCATATCTTATTCATAGTATATATTTTATATCTTATTTGTGATGTTTTACGTTCTATACAATAGAGGGTTTTAAAATTAGCAAATAAGTGACGCATTTTGAAAATACATAGGTTTTTCAATAGCATTTTTACTATGTTGAATTATAAATCAGAAAAATAAAATAAAATTCTCTCATTTTAATTTGAAACCTCCTAATATTTTATTTCTTATATTGAATTATTGAACTTTACATTATTCTTGACAAAATATTATTTGCATAGAAAAAACAAATTCAAGTATGCAGTATGCAATTAACAGTACATAAATGTTAAATAAATAAATCGATGTACTAAATAAATATTATATATTATTGATAAATCAATTATTGTTTTTTAAGTAAATAAATAATCGTTATTAATTAAATGAATCGTCGTTATTAAATAAAGACTTGCATTATTAAATAAATGCTATCTTTATTATTAATTAATAAAACAATCATCGTTTTTAAATAAATAAATAATTGTTATTAATTAAATTAAAAAAAATAGTCATTATTAATTAAATAAATAATCATTATTAATTAAAAAAATCATCTTTATTAAGGTAAAAACTTGCATTATTAAATAAATGCTATCTTTATTATTAATTAATAAAACAATCATCGTTTTTAAATAAATAAATAATTGTTATTAATTAAATTAAAAAAAATAGTCATTATTAATTAAATAAATAATCATTATTAATTAAAAAAATCATCTTTATTAAGGTAAAAACTTGCATTATTAAATAAATGCTGTCATTTCATTGATCATTAAATAAATAAATAATTATTATTAATTAAACAAATCATTATTAAATTAAATTTGCATTATTAAATTTTAATATCACACAGCATTAATTGTATAATAAATTCTATAACTTACTTGATATATATAAACTAGTACAATTAGACCTTAATAAGTGCGCTTCCTCGGGAACATAGCAAAAAATTGAGATGCACATTTAGAGAGAATATGCATTTTTATAGAGAGCACAATGCATAGAATTCTTGTGAGATGGATCCGAATTATACAGTGCATTATAGAAGACGCATTTACATAGGCCTGGCTGCGCTAAAAATAAATAAAAGTATTAATTTTTAATGTAGTCAGACCTCCCTAAATGCAACCTCTCTAAGTAGATGACTTGACTTGATCCAAACTCATATGTCGCTTATAGATTTTCCCTCCCTAAATGCAATATCTCTCTAAATGAAAGGTTTTTTATCGGCCCCTGACTTCATTATCTGCTGATTCGTAAAAATAAATATAAATTAAAGACCAAAAAATAAAATAACAAATAAAACAACTCCCGTAACATGAAAATGCTTCTATTACCTGACAATTCGTGAGAATAAAATTGAAGGATAAAAAAAAGCACATCAATACCTTGATTGCCTGCTGAATTCATGAGAATAAAAAATATGAAATACCTATTTAAAGATAACTTATTAAGCATATCAAAAAGTTATAAAAGAAGTAATTACTAAGTTATGTTACCTTCTTGTTAATATTGAGTTTTTTCATCTTTTATCTTTAAATTTTTCATAAAATATATTTTCAAAAAAAATTAGCATGTCTAGTAAATTTGACCCAATTGACATAATTGACGAAAATATTTATGAAGATGAACAAATTGAATATGAAAAAATTGAATATGAACAAATTGAAAAACAAATTGAAGATTTAAATGATAATATCGAAACATATACTCATCTTAACCTAAGCACGTATGAAGATTGGATTAAAAATGATCTTCCTAATATTTCTGGGGCCCACTATGTTCGGCGTCTCAGACGAGAAAATAAAGAATATGAGTTAAATGACAAATATTTATGTCATTGTGCTGGAAATTCTAAAACCATAACTCACTCTGATGATCAGAATTCGACACCTTTATTAGGCCGCAACAAACCTCGACCCGTTCAAAAACCATACAAGAAAGTAGAATGTAAGTCCTACTTAAAAGTACAAAAACGTCGTAATGAAGAGGATGATGCAGTTCAAATTACCCATTATACACTTCATAATGGACACGCACCTGGAACTGATGAAGATCTGCGTAATATTCATTTGTCTCAACAGGCAAAGGAATGGATAAGAGAAAGGGCAAGAGATGGAATGAAACCCATACAAATTGTATCAATGTTTCATAACCGAGTCAATCAATTATATAACAACAGTGATTTGAGTTCTTTATCTTTAACCCAAAAACGGGATGCTTATCTCTCCTACATCGACATCTATAATATTGTCTATGATGAAATGAAAGGTAAATTAATAAATACATAAAATAAAAAATGTCATAGCTGAAGCTAGAAATTGGGGACCCGATTTAAAAATATAATCCCTACCAAAATCCACTTATACTTTTTCATTATCAAAACTAACACCAAGCCCTAATCTAATCATTAAAAAAATCTTATAAAATTTTATATTAAATAATTGAAATTTTCAACGTCAGCTGTGACGAATAAGTTATATATTAAAATTGAAAAAAAATTCTATTTTTACCTGGGTTAAAGTCACCTGATATATAATTTTTATTATTATTAAAATTTAATGAAATTTATATATTGGGTAATTTTAACCCGGTTAAAAATAGAATCTCTTATTAAAATTTGTTAATTTATTGAATTAAATATTTTTTTGCCTACTTTTTATGGTCAAAAGGTGTAATTTATCTGGGCAATAAAGAAAAAGGCTACAGTAAAGATGTATTATTAAATGAATGGATCGCCTCATCTCAAGAAGATGGATCATATATTTGTAGTAATCTTACCTGGAATTCGGATTTAGGTTTTTTATATAGATTTCAAACTGAATTTCAGAAGAAGATAATCAAATCTAAAAGTGCCCAAACTGGTTGTATAGATGGGACACATGGTACAATGTCGCATAATACACATCTTTTTACCATGCTTGTACGGGATGATAATGGTGGCCAGGGTGTTCCTGTAGCACATTTAATTTCAGAAAAAAAAGCTAGTAAAACATTAATTTACTGGCTTACTAATATAAAAAATAAAAATGTAGTTGGAAACCTCACACCTTTCTTACAGACGATGATGATGCCCAGCAAAAAGCTATTAGAGAAAACTTTCCTAATACGAAGATTTTACTTTGCCAATGGCATATAAAGAATGCCTGGCAAAAGAATAGAAGTAAAATTAAAGATGATAATGAACATTTTGTAGAATATAATGATAGTATTTGTAAACGGACAAAGAAACAAGTAGCACAAAAAGCTGCATTAGATGGGCTTAGTAGTGGCTTAGTGCTATAATGCGGCTTCGAGATGCTTCACAAGTACAAAAAATGTTTGATAATTATCTTCAACAGTGGTCTAATTATGGTGAATCAAAATGGATAGAATATCTAAAAAGAGAATATTATGTAAATTATGAAAAGTGGGTTGATGCCTATCGATTATATGAGCACCAGGAAATGAATACAACTAATTTTATCGAATCTTGGCATAAAAAATTTAAGTATACATATCTAAGTGGCAAGCAAAATCATCGAATTGAGCAGCCTTAACAGATGCTGAGTTCGAATGTAGAGCTGCTGATTTGATGATTGGAAGGATGAAACCACAGCAAAAAGAACAACGGCGCCGAGAACTTAATAGTTCAAATTTAGAAAGTTTAAAAATGCCTGGTGGTCGATGTTATCTTGTAAAGTCGCAGTCTACGAATGAAAATTATGAAGTTAATATTAAAGATACTTTACAAGAAAACATAAACTTAAAACTCGTACATTTTGAATGCGATTGTCCAGACTATAAATTTCGAGAAATAGGATGCAAACACATATTTTGTGTATGCTAGAAGTTCTACCCAGTACCAATATCTGAGGGTTCATATATTCAAGAAGCAGAAGAGCCCAAGCAAGTTAATGATGTGTCTTTTGAAGAGTGGGTTAATGCAATTCGAAGAGTTTGGGATCGCCATGGTCAAGAAGAAAGAAATTTAATAAATGCTACCGATTTAGAATCGATTATAAGTACAGGAATAAAAAGAAAATCTAAAATTTCTTTATATGATAATTGTCCTATTCCCGATTCTGAGTTAAAAGGCACTAATTATAACATAAAAAAACAACTAAACACTAATTAATAATTAATATAATACAGAATATAAGATAGCTCAATAATTAAAATTTTTTCCTTCTTTCGTATGCAATATTATAATAAAATTCAGTAAATTTTATTTATATTTAACTTTTCTATAAATTTAAAGTTTCTAATTTTTCTAGTAAATTTAATTTTCTTCGCATTAATAAAAAATTATACGGTAAATATGGGTATTTTGACGAAATTAACACCTACTACAAAAATTTGTTAGAAGGTTTAAATAGGTTATTTTTTTTTATAGAAAAATCTGCACACAATAATAAATATGATCATTATGTAGCAATAAATCGAACACAACAATCATTAACGTATAGAAATTATTTTAGACCAGAAAACAGAACTTCTTACTTAGTAAACTGAACCACATTTACTAAGTAAAGTGCTATTTTTTACTTACTCTCAAATTTTGATACGATACGAATAAACTTTATTAATTGATTATACGTTTTGGCTAAGTAAATCGATTAATTGCGCCAAAACATATAACGAATAAACCAATTAATAAAAAATTATTCGTATTGCATCAAAATTTGAGGGTAAATAAAAGATGGCATTACGAACAACTTTACTTAGTAAATGTGGCTTAGTTTACTTGAGAAAAAAAACAGTTTATTATACAGTAATATATTAATTTCGGCAAAATACTTGTACTTTATACGTAGAAAATAAATCGATTTGTCGTATAAAAAATACTGCATTATCTGTTAGTAATTAAAATGGAGATCATTTCGTAAACGATTCAGATTGGCCATGCATGCATGGTCACACGTAGATGATTACAGAACATGACGTAACTGATGCGCAAATAGATGCACTCGGGGTCGCATAGCGACGGGTCGCTATTTTATTTTTGCCAAATATTATTACTAAATTTATTAAATTAATTATTTATATATAGTAAAATATTTAATTTATAATAAAATTACTTCAAATAATTGGCTGGAGCATAGTGATGGACCCTAAGTTTCTATGCGAAGTGATACAAAAATTACCTTCCTGATGTGCTTCAATTGTAAAAATCTTAACAAATTTTACTTTTTTAATATACTTGCATATATATGATATAAATCTTATCAGAAATGGAATTTGGAAATTTTTTGTTTGTCACCACGCATGTCTATATTTGTGCTTTTAATATTACCAACATATGCATATTAACACGTTTGTGTAATATGATGAACATCATATGATGAGCTCCGGACATATAATGCTACGCATTAGCCTAGTTATAAATAAAATTTATTTATATAAATATTAATTATATATATATAGTTCATTATTTTGGTTATATAATTTTTTTATTATATAAAAATTTTTAACATAAATGACTTAATTTAAATTTTTATAATAATAAATTTCAATTGGTTAAATTAATAAATTTCAAACCCAATTTTTTCAACAATTATCTAATTAAAATTAATTAATTGATGATCTGTGAGTCAATCAGATAAAATGATCTACAATTACTATATTATTTTAACACAATTTTACTAAAAAAAAAAGCCAATTTGTAAATGTGCAGATTTTTTTAAATTATATATGTATAACAATGTCCAAAGCATAGTGAAGTGTACAGATTTTGTGTCCGCATCAATTAGATGATTGTTGCTTTGCTTGCTATTTATTGTACATATTATAACTAATAGATCTTATATTGATATATGTATTTTTTATAGCTTCGGACATCTAACAGTGTTCGTTTCCAGTATGTATAAATATACTATTAGACTCATCTGCGAACCATGAAATCTTTATTAAATACGATTTTTTTCAAATATCTAGACTGTCCATTACAAGTACAAAGAATGTATACACTTTAAATTTTTCCTGTCGCGAAATAACCTCAGCATGAACTAGATTCAGTCAGTATCTACTAGAGTGGAATAAAGTAGACCCAGGTCTTGTATATGCATATTTACAATATATGTTTTCGTTATGATAAAATAGCCAACTAAAGTCTATTCTCAATTACGTACTGTGCAATATAAGCTTAGATTATGATATTCGTTCTCAAGATCTTATTCATAGGGATTTCATAGTGGCAATATTCTACAGAATTATTTATATCACATATATAATGAGGATTTGGAGCTTTCAATAGAATTTAATATAGTATTAAAATTAAGGTTCGGCAAGTCTATAACATCACACCTGAGATTTTATTTTCTACTACGAGTCACTCTCATTATAATGAAGTGATCGGGCTATAAGATCTTATCGGTTAGGACCATAACTAAATAGAGTTCGCTTTTTTGAAAACCATTCCATCTCTATTTTTATTTATTTATTTAATTTTTTTTTCAACTTATTATTTATTTGTTTTTAATTTAATTTTTATTTTAAAATATATACATGAAAAAGTACAATAACAAACATCAATAAAAAATCTTATATCTAAAACACTGAATAAATTAATAAAAATTAATAAAACTAGATAACTACTAGAAACTGGGAACCGGTGTGAGTCTGGAGCGTTAAAATTTATAATTTATATTAAGGACGAATCTATTTGTAACGGCCTGTTACACGCTTATTTGTAACAACTTTATTTATAACTCAAAATTTTACTATGATAACCCCTATTGCACTTCTAACAAAAAATGATCCTCTCGCAATTCTGTATTAATCTTGATCCTAACCCTAATTTCAACTCTACTTTAACATTAATATGGCCTTATTGGCTGTTACAAATAAGCGTGTAACATGCTGTTACAAATAGACTTTTTCTTATATTAAAATTGAAACTAAAAACTTAAATAAATTTATTAGTTTTTTTTTAATTTTATTAAGTTTCTTTTATTTTTTAATTTTTTTTATCATTTATATTATTAATGTATTTATTTATTTTTATTTATTTTTATTTTTTTTTTATTTATTATATTTTTATTTTTTATTTTTTTTT
>QKWP01001442.1:54515-82392 GCA_003550325.1 Gigaspora rosea
ATTGCAACTCCTTGAAATATAATTAAATATCAATTAATTAACTTAAAAATATTAATAGTAACGATATATATCAAACTAATTGAATTTACCTTGATTTATACTATTTTTAGTATAAAATATCATCTTATCGTTTCTAAAATTTAAATAACATCCAATTGTATCACCAATAGTAAATGTCGGTCTATATGGCTTATCACTTCCAGAAAAAAAAAAGCTCGATCGTCACTATGGTATGTATTTCTTTACTAAAAGATATTATGGTATATCGTCAATATCTAATAATAAAAATTAAATAAAAAATAGTCTGTTATTACCAGGCATGAAATCGCTTATGTTATACAGTATTATATTCCAACCATTCTATTAATAAATAGAAATTTATAAAATTATGCACCAAAATTTTAATGTTAAATAAAAATTTACTTAAAATTTACGACCAAAATTTGCCTCGACAGATGCGTCTTGTGATCTTAGCCCAATGCAAGGATACAAATTATTTTTTAAGTTATCTAAATTATTAGGTAGATAAATTGCAACTTCTTGAAATATAATTAAATATCAATTAATTAACTTAAAATTATTAATAGTACTGATATATATCAAACTAATTGAATTTACCTTAATTTATAATAGTAAATGTCGGTCCATATGGCTTACTACTTCCAGAAAAAAAAAAGCTCGATCGTCACTATGGTAAGTATTTCCTTACTAAAAGATATTATGGTATATTGTTAATATCTAATAATAAAAATTAAATAAAAAATAGTCCATTATTACCAGGCATGAAATCGCTTACGTTATACAGTATTATATTCCAACCATTCTATTAAGGGTAGAGGATACATAGATCATTTATCATATGATTTTGGTGGTACAATTTTTTTCTTTTTAAAATTAAAAAAAATTTTATTAAGCAAATAATTTTAAATTTATAATAAAAGGTTGTAGAATAGACTTTTCTGATTCTAATAGTGGTAAAATCAGTAATATTGGTTAAATATTTATTGAGAAACATGTACTTGAAGATTGGGTATTACTATTTGTTTACAAAAAATCATATGATGATCATATGATATACCCAATCAAAATTAACTATTTTGTGTAACTAAAGAGAATTTGGATTGACTACAGAGAACTTTACAATATATACAAGAATATTTTTTAAAAAATATTTTATTATTAAAATTTATATCATTAGAAAGAGCATGTTTTAATCTACAAATTACAAAAATTTTACCAAAAATTAAATGTTATTATAAAAAGTTTTATTAGTAGCATATTTCTAATTTCTATATAAAATCATTTGTACTACCAAAATCATATGATAAGTGATCTATGTATCCTCTACCCTTAATAAATAGAAATTTTTAAAATTATGCACCAAAATTTTAATGTTAAATAAAAATTTACTTAAATATTTAAATTTTTTACGTCCAAAATTCGCCTCGACAAATGCGTCTTGTGACCTTATTCCAATGCAAGGATACGAATTATTTTTTAAGTTATCTAAATTATTAGGTAAATAAATTGCAACTCCTTGAAATATAATTAAATATCAATTAATTAACTTAAAATTATTAATAGTAATGATATATATCAAACTAATTGAATTTACCTTGATTTATAATAGTAAATGTCGGTCCATATGGCTTACCACTTCCAGAAAAAAAAAAGCTCGATCGTCACTATGGTAAGTATTTCCTTACTAAAAGATATTATAGTATATCGTTAATATCTAATAATAAAAATTAAAAAAAAATAGTCCATTATTACCAGGCATGAAATCGCTTATGTTATACAGTATTATATTCCAACCATTCTATTAATAAATAGAAATTTATAAAATTATGCACAAAAAATTTTAATGTTAAATAAAAATTTACTTAAATATTTAAATTTTTTATGTCCAAAATTCGCCTCGACAGATGCGTCTTGTGACCTTAGCCCAATGCAAGAATACGAAGTATTTTTTAAGTTATCTAAATTATTGAGTAGATAAATTGCAACTCCTTGAAATATATTAAATATCAATTAATTAATTTAAAATTATTAATAGTAATGATATATAAATTGAATTTACCTTGATTTATATTATTTTTAGTCTTATCATCGTTTCTAAATTTTTTTTTTTATTTTATTTTAACCCCTTCTGAGGGGACGCCAGATGGCGTACTCGTTTCTAAATTTAAATAACATCCAATTGTATTACCAATAGAAAAGTCGATCCATATGGCTTACCAGTGTTGTACACGGACATTGTCCCGCCGATTTTTCAGGGACGTGGACAGTCCAGGACGGGACGTCCGGGACATGTCCGCAATAATGTCCCAATATGATGGACATGTCCGCCGGGTAAAACCAATCAAATTGCGGAATTATACGAATTTTATTGGTTGATGATCACGTGTTTAGTCGCCAAATGTCCGGGACAAAAAAAAATTCTGGGCGGACATGTCCCGGACGTCCCGTCCCGGACTGTCCGTCATCCGTGTCTGTGTCCCATGACAACACTGTGGCTTACCACTTCCAGAACAAAAAAAAAACTCTATCGTCACCATGGTAAGTATTTCTTTCCTAAAAAATATTATGACATGTCATTAATATGTAATAATAAAAATTAAATGAAAAATAGTCTGTTATTACCAGGCATGAAATCGCTTATGTTATTTTGTTTTGTACAGTATTCTATTCCAATCATTCTATTAAATATTAAAATCATTAGATTCTTTAAAAAAAAGTTTTTTTTAACTATATTATATTTCTCTAATTAAATTTATTACACATCTTACCCGTATAATACACTTTAAGCCCACTTGAATCTATGCTAACAAACTGTGATTTATCATCAATCTTCCACACGGTTAGTAAACCAAGGCCATTATTAAACAAAGTAGTCTTTCCCATTACATTAAATTTCCATTTATCTAAACAAAAGATTTTATTTTAGACGTATTGTAATGTAAATCTATTTTATTTAGCAATACATGTTACCAATTACGCAATATTAGCACATTTAATTATTAGTATGTACATGTACATAGTTTATGATTTTCACTTGAAAAAAAATGTCAACCCTTTTAAAAAATTAAAAAAATACTTGAGCGAAGGTTCAGTAAGTAATTTAAGTGAAGGTTTAGTAAATAATTTGAGTGAAGACAATAAATTAATTGAGCGAAGGCTTAGAAGTTATATCAGATATATAAAAAAATAATTTGAGCAAAGGAAAAAAACGCACAATAGACAAGTACAATATGTATAAATTAGTTACCCGGGTAATTGATTTGAATCGGCCCACGACACAAACGCGTAAAATCTGTGTTGTTGTTGCACTAAATGTGCAAATATAGGCATGCGGCATTACATCCAGAAAATGCAACAATTACGTTTTTGATATTTTTAATTATAATGCATCAAAAACATAATTTCGGTCATCAAAGGGCGTAAAAGTATGAGTTTGTCGCTACGCTCCAGACAATAATATTTATATGGTAAATGCTATGAATATAGACTTTTATCTAAATATACTCGTTAATAAAGAACCTTAGAAAATAAATTAGTGCGAATATATCTAATATAGGTCTTCCATAAGTATACATCATTTGATCGATTTAATCCTGATGACATGTACTTAGGAGAGTAACAAAAATCAGGTGATTTTTTAGGGAGGGAGGGGGTAAAAAAAAGGTGAAATTATATATAAGAACCTGACTATATATATATTAAGGAAGAGGAAGGGAGATAGGCCTCTGATAAAAAATAATCAGGTGATTAATGATACTGTCCTTATAGAAGGTCAACTATAATAATACTTACAAACCTTATAAACTTGACTGAATATGCCGACTAATCGAGGATCTTTACATTTACCGTAACATCATCGTTTATCTAAATATATCAATCAATAAAAGATATTGATATGTATTAAATATCATAAATAAGAGAAATAGTGTAAATACTATGATATAAACTTGAATAAATTGTCAAAATACAATTGACAAAAACCCTATATATTCACTGAATACTAAAATGAATAAGAAATATGCGTATGAAATTAAATAGATTATCTAAATTAAAAAGATATTTATCTTAAGAATAAATTGAGGAATCTGTGTCATTTCGCTAATAACTTAGTTCACTGACAATTAATTTACAGGCAAGTTTATTTCACTGACAAGTTCATTTCACAGACAGTTTTCACAGACCGCTTATTTTACCAACAAAATTTTCCTATAATTTGTACCAACCTTAACTATAATTCTAAACTCGACCATAACGACAATGACTAGAATTACTTTGTTGGTGAAATGAGATAGCGGAATAAACCATCTATGAAATGAACTTGTCTGCAAATTAATTGTTAGTGAAATAGATTGTCTATAAATTAATTGTTAGTGAAGTTATTGATAATGTAATTGTTGGTGAAGTGAGAGGACAACTAAGAGATATATAGTGTAAACGTTATGAACTTGAACAACTCAAGATCTATGTGCCCTGAATAAAGAATATAGTGATGGTAAATACTAAGAACTTGAACAGATAGTCTAATATACCGATGAATAAAAGAAAATGTAATATTTACTGAATAAATTAAAGTGAAAAGTAATGCTCAATAAGCGATAATACTGATATAGGCTTTCAGTTCGCTGATTGTATGAGCTTGCAAATTCTTACAATGTTGCCTTCAATGCTTTCGGTGTAATCTACCTTTAAACGCCTATAAATTTAAACCGGTATAAGCATGTTATACAATTTGCATACTTTAAAAAACTACAAGCATAAATTTTAGAACATGATAAAAAAAATAACTTACACCTAATACCATTTATTAGCTATTGTAAGTCTTTTGTTATTCTAATTCCATTCTAATAAAAATTTCCAACAAACCGTATTTTGAAAGCCTTTTCCATCTTAGCAGATCTTTGAATATAAACGATTGCTAGTGGGTGACTCAGGTAGTACTTATTCAGATCCAAACACTATATAGAAGTTAACGTAGCGTTCTTATAAAGTGCGTCTATCAAAGCTTTCAAGATCTTTAATTCAAAGGTTCGAATCTTCAGGGTATTGTTCTTGAACAGTGCAATTGCACATGATCCAAGATTATTTTAACTAAGTTCTGAAGCTATTCTTTCCGAAATAACTCTACAGAAACTTCAAGCATGCCTAGACAACACAAGAACAATAATTATAAAAAGAAAAATAATTAGGTAACACAAACATTTATACAATCATATTGTAAGTATAAAATTTAACATATTAAAGATATCATATTTGTGTAAAGCAACGAAGGTAGTAACGTTCTACTAATTTCACTTTTAGCGTTTTTCAGGCGTAATGAATTTTTAAAAGCCTAAAAGTTAAAAAAATAAATGCTAATTTATTATAAAATGGGCTAAAAACAAGATATTATTAAATATTATAATATATAATAATATAAAGTTGAATATAGTAAATGCCGCATGCTTAAAAGGTAATGTTTGTCAAAAAAAGAGATCGATACTTAATGATTTTATTATTAGCAGTTTTTAGTTTCGTTCTATTATTTGTACTACTTAGCATAGCAGAAGTTCGTTTTGATTGGCTAAAATTAAACTAAATATGATTGGCAACGATCTTTTTTTTTATACAGTCAACTGTAATTTTTAAAGTACTTTTATAAGTAAAAATCGTCATGTCATATGAGAAATTTTTTTTGTAATACGTAATGTAGAAATCAACTTGAGTCGTTAGTATTTTACCTTGGGTTTTACTGTTTTTTGACTTGGGATACAGTGGGATACAGTAGTTTCAAGATCTAGATGAGAAGCAAAGATTTTAAAAGGTCGGAAGGTAGTTCAGTGACCTAAGCAATTGGTGAGTGAAGTTGCAAGATTTTATTTCCACTAGTTTTGCTTGCCTAATAAAAAATACTATTTCGAACTACATTCTAAACTGTACTTTAATTTTTTTTGTTATATTTATTTAGGTTATAAGTATAGCTTATAAATACAGTACAAAGTCTACAGTAGTACAGTAGTAGTAGTTAGAAATGTTCACGTATCTTGAATCTAGTTTAATAATGTATTACGAAACTTAATTGTTTATTGTAAATTAATATACTTATTACAAAAAGAATAGTATATACATTGTGAAAGATGAATTAAAGTAGCCATTATGAAGCAAATTAATGTGTTGTAGTCTATAATACGCATCTTCAGAAAGTATTAACTAATTTTTTGAAAGCAATAAATTCTCGTCCGGGTATGGCTGATACTTTATCCGGGTACGATCAACATTTTTTCCGGTGTGTTTTGACAACCAATCAAAACGAACTTCCGCTATGCTGTACTACTTAAGTACTATATTTATTTAAAATTTTATAATTTTACTTATAACCCAAAAACTTCAATTCGAGTCTTGCTTATATATAATCTGCATCACATTTAATATATAAAATTCTCCGATTGACTGGCGAATCATCAATTAAATAATATACTATTAATTATTTTTTGGAATTTGATTCTGTTGACTTCGTTGATTTAGTACTAATATGTAACAACTATAAAAAAATGGGGTTTGTCAAGTCTAGGTTGTATTTTGACTTAAATGATTATCGTGATTTATTTTTTTGGCCAATTAGACCATTCTATAAGTCATTGTTTGAGAACTATAGTGAGCTAATTGATTAGATATGACATATTGTCAGATTACAATACTGCAATAATAATTGTTCACGTGACATAAATAACAAATATGAAAAGCAAACAAACAGTTAAGAAGTATGATTAATGACTTATGAATATAGATGCTGGTGAAATTAAACCATTTCACCAAGTGAAATGGTGAAATAGTTTTACCAGAATTACACCAAAATTTTATTTTGGTGAAATGGTGAAATTGGTGAAATTGGTGAATTGGTGAATTGGTGAAATTGGTAAATTGGTGAATTGTTGAATTGGTGAAATGGTGAATTGAATTGGTAAAATAGTAAATTGGTAAAATGGTGAATTGGTGAAACAGTGATTGGTGAAATGGTGAATTGATGAATTTGCTCAGTTCTATAAATGGTTAATAGTTCTGACCTCAAAATGTGCCTGTAAAAACATAAAATGTAAAAACTTGAACAAAAACCTATCCGAATTCTAGGCTGAAATAATTCCAGACTCTGGAAATTCACCATTTCACCAGTATTTCACCATTCCGCTATTTTACCATTCCACCAATTCACCAATTCACCAATTCACCATTTCACCAATTCACCAATTCACCAATTATACCGAGTACACCAATTCACCAGTTACACCAGTTTCACCATTACCGATTGATGATTGGTGAAATGGTGAAATTATTTTACTACTCTGATTTAATTTTACCAGCATCTATACTCATAAAACTTTATATTTTTCACTTAAGGTATAACAATTGTAATTTTTTTTTTTTTTGTGTCAAAGTTCCTGCTTTGGGTGAGAGTTTATTTAATCAAGCCTGTGGATCAAGGGCGCCTCTTTGGGCGCACCCACAATTGAATTACATTGAATGAGAGTACAACTAGCCACACGTACAACTTTTGGCTGTCTAATTTAAGTAGTCCGCCCGAAGGTTCTACACTAGTTGCCATACCTACAACCCAACTAGGGGATTGCCTATTTAAACCCTCTGGTCCAAGCTTCGCATGTCAATCCTACTTGTGATCACCGGTACAGCCCTCCGATACATTAGTCAGTCGAAGACAGTCCTGGATGCTACCTACATCCCCTTAGGACTAATTTATCCTTGCGGGTAAACTTGGTAGAGCAGTCCCTGTCCCACACAGGTATTACCTACACTTCGGTAACTTACGCACTCACCGAGGCAAGCAACTTGCAGTCAGGGGATACCCAACTGCTACCATTACCTACTTCTGCCCTTATAAGGTTCGCTCCAACACCGGTACCCACCATCACTTTCCTACCGGTCCTTCACCGTTTTCCAAACTTCCAATCCAGTTGGCCCGGAAGGGTTGATCTACCCGGCATTAGGTGCCATTATGGTTTTTCTCCCCTTGGTCCCCAATTTCTCAACATGGGTCCTTTTCCTCCGGTGCGACTCCGGCAGCCAGGTTGGTAGACCTTGTCCCCAAGGACAACGTCCGGTTCCCCGGTTTCGGTCCAATATTCCAGTTTTGGTTAGCACCGTCGAATATCAGAGCTACCTCCTTACTCGGAACTTGCCAAATGGGTTTCTGTTTCTCCGGTTCCTTGGATTTGTCTGTGTCATGAGACACAACTTCGCCCGAAAGCTCCCATTTAAGATGGTAACCAAGGACTACAGGTGATGTACCCAACTGATCGACAAGAAACAGTTACCGGAACACAGGTCTATTTTTTCAAAAGCGTCGCCAGTGGGATTTGAACTCAAGACCTGCCACTTGGGGGTGACAACTTACCAACTTCCCTAAGTCGCCACACCCTTGTATAACAATTGTAATTACTAGATAGTTTATACGTTCTTATATAATTAAAACCCATTACTATCAACTTTTGCAATCATCAAACAATGTCAGAACCAAACATTATCTAGTTCATTGAATGGAATTTATTATCATATGCGAAGACTAAGTTGAAATGATTTTGTGCAATTATCAATATCCTTATTTATACTTGCTATCTTTTGTTGCTCTACATTATAGATATTTTACTTCATCTTGTTGTATTCATTATAATTTGTATATTCTGTATTTAGTTCACTTTGTTATTATAAAATATTTTTATTCACCTCTGTCATACACTTTAAATAGAATGTAAATAACTTTATACTTACCGACTAATTAATGTGAATAAATGCTTGTATAGCAAATAACAACATATTCATCAGTTTCTGGTTTAGAATGACTGTCTCGTAGTTACTTAATTATAACATTATAATATTATAGTGTTATAGTATTACGGTATCGTGTTATTACAATATTGTGTTCTTGTGGCATTGCGGCATTACAGCATTACAGAATTACGGAATTGTGGTATTATGAAACTACAGCATTACGACATTATGGCATTATGGCATATTATATTTACAGCAATTAGATGCTAATGATATGTTTATTATGTGACTGGGTTAACTGTTCTTAAAGTGCCCTATTCAGACCAACTAAAGTAAGGATACCTTTCTTTAAACAATTTTATAGAATTTAAAAACTGTTAAATATTATGAGAAAAATTAAAAGCTTAGTAAATTCTATGTTTATATGGTGCGAACAGCCTAGTTGCATAAAATATTTTATATTAAACTTAAAATTGCAAAAGCTTTTTATCTAAAAGTTCAATTGCAAAAAAATTTATATATATTTAAGCAGTATTTGACAAGCTCTATTAAACTATGTATTTAGTTTTAAAACTTTTATTAAAAAAATTTTAACTTTTAATAAAAGCTGCTTTAAAAAATTTCAGCTAATATAAAAAAATTAAAAAAACACATAAAAAATTTAACCAATCAAATTCACTCTTAAAAAGTAATAATCAATGCGTTTGTAGCAGATCAGATGAAGAAATTAAAAGTTTAGTAAATTGTTATAGCGTGTAGATCAGAAAAATTTATTATAAAAAATCTTAACTAGTGACCTGCACTATGTTTGATATGAATCACTCTAATAAAGGTTGCTGGTTTTGTGTAACTATAATATAAATCTTCGGTAGGTGCAAAATCACATGAATGGTAGACTTTCCTTAACAAAATAAAAATCCTTAAAATATGCCCGGGGCAGGGACCCAGAAAAATTCCATTCAAAAAATTCATTCTGATTTGGTTAAAAAATCCTTTTAACTCTCTTTTATTTATATGATCAATTCTCTACAAGTGCTCTTTTCTCCTATAGTGCGCATCATTTGATAAAGTACTTATTATCAGTTATAGTTAGATTCACTATAAGTGCACATTTTCTATTAGAGAATCCACTTTCTGTAACTCTGCAACCTCCTGACTAATGTTTCCTGATATCTATTTTTTCCGAACTTTTCTGATATTTCTGAATATATTTACTTGGCCAGAATTAATATATGCTACTCTTAATTTTGCTCAAAAGTTCATTGTTGTCAAAAATTCCATTTTATACCGTTTTGTACCAAAAATTTCGTTTTATCCATATCAATATATAATATATATATATATGAATTTTTCTGTGTCCCTGGCATGGGTAGAGATTATTATCCTATTTCTAACTTTAGTAGTTAGGGTTAGGTTTAGCTAGCACATGATAGTTATTTTGGTTATAGGTTAAGAGCCTATACTCAGGTATATTTTAAAGACGCCCAACAAAAACTATTAAAAATTTTCGATCATGTGAAAATTATCTAATAGCAAATCACTTCTTGATGTAATAAAATTAGGAAGATTCGAAACAAATGTTTGCTTTGTCATAACTCAAAATCTGCGCATTAACAAAAAGTTTTTCTCGAACAATTTATTATTAAAGACTGATTTTTGCAATTTTGTAAATCCTTTCGGTTATAACTAGGGGTCTGCAACCCAGGCTTGTGCCTGTGCCCAACAAAAATCAAGGCATGGGCACAGACACAGAAACTCAGATGAGCACAGGCACAAAAACTTGGCATGGGCACAGGCACAGAAATTGGATATTTATTATTTATTATTTAATTGTGCCTGGCACTCTGCTTGGGACTTATGCTTTGCCTAGCATTTTGTGACTATGTGTTAATAGTGCTGTGCCTATAGACACAGGCGTGTAGTGCCCAGCCTGGTGCCAATGTGCTGGGCATGGGCATTTCCTTAATTATAACACTCAAAATTGCTAAATTTGGTTTAATTTTGGTCAAATTTGCAGATCATTCTGCCTGGAGGGATGAGTTTTAAAACCCATCCTTCAGCCTGAATTATCTGCAAATTTAGCCAGAATTAAACCAAATTTGAAAATCGCCAAATCGGTCCATATGCTTTTAACTCTAACCCTAACTAGTAATAGGAATTAAACCTAATATGATCGATTGCTCAGTCAAATTGTTATAATCGATTATAAAAGTTTTTTTATAATTGATTATATGTACAATTAATAACAAAATTACTCAAACTTGGCGATGGATAACTCGATAACTAGTGATCCAAATTAGTTCAAATTTTTATTATAGATAGTATTGATATTCATATATAATATTTTAGACGATTTGGTCTGGTAATTTTCGAGTAATCGCTTGTATACGATAGTTAATTTTTTTAAAAAAATTGACTATCGTATACAAGCGATTATTCAAGTATTACCAGACCAAATCGTCTGAAATTTTTATATATCATAGATGAATATCGATACTATCTATGAATCTATTTGGATTACTAGTCATTGAGATATCTATTATCAAAGTTTGAGTAAAAATAGTGAAAATTTTATAATAGTCAATTATTAAACAATTCATTATTTTTATTCAAACTTTGATGATTGATATCTCAATAACTAGTAATCCAATTCTGACCAAATTTTATCATAGATAGTATCGATATTCATTTATTATATATAAAAATTTCAGACGATTTGGTCTGGTAATTCTCAAGTAATCGCTTGTATACGATAGATATTTTTTTAAAAAAATTAACTATCATATACAAACAATTACTTAAGAATTACCAGACCAAATTGGCTGAAATTTTTATATATCCTAGATGAATATCGTCACTATCTATAACAAAAATTTGAGCCAAACTTGGATCACTAGTTATCAAGATATCCATTGTCAAAGTTCGAGCAAAATTTTTTTTAATAATATTATTTATGTAGACTAGTGATCGATTATATAATTGGTCATAAATTATGATCAATCATATAGATATTTAACCGAACTCTAACTCTAACCCTAACTTTAACATTAACGGAGGTCAGCTAAAGCGGAGTGAGTTTTGATTGTCTACATGCATGATGTCGATCAGTGAATGATTATCTACAACGTTTGTTTAAAGTTTAAAAAAATCATCGAAATCAAAAGAAATACAGATATATGATTACGATCATGTTTTTTAAAATTAAATAAAAATTTCTCGATAATTACCAAACCAAATTTAATGAAAGTTTTTTTATTATAATTCAACAAAATTGTAGAATTAAAATAAAAAAATAATCGAATTTGGATTAGTAGTTGTTAAGGTATCAGCTTTTCTTTAACAGATGCATCAATTTTAAACAAGATTACTTGTATATAACTGATAAAATTCGATCAAAATTTTTTTTTTATTTAGTTCTATAATCTCATAAAATTAAAATAAAAAATATTGATCAAATTTGATTAGTATGTGTTGAGTAATCTTCATTAAATTTTAGTACCTATAAAAGAGAAGTTGCGGCTAAATCTTTTTGTAGGTTTAATCAATATTTCTCAACAACTACAAATCCAAGTTCAATATATTTTTTTGCTTTAATTCTACAGGCTTGTAGAATTAAAATAAAAAAAATTTTTATTGAATTTGGTTTAGTAATTATCAAAAAATTTTTTATTTAAATTTTGAAAAACGATTGAAGCTATAATATATCTGTATTTCTCTTAAAATTTTGATGATTTTTTTTAAACTTTAAACAATCGTTTTTTAATAACTACCAGGTCAAACCCAATGAATCTTTTTTTATTCCAATATGCAAGCTTGTAGAATTGAATAAAAAATTTTTATTAAGTTTAATTACATAGCTGTTGAGAAACCTTTGCTAAAAGATATAAAAAATACCAAATTTTGGAGATTAGCTAAAGTGGAGCGAGTTTTGATTGTCTACATGCATGATGTCAATCAGTAAATGATTATCTACATTTACGAACAAAATTTGGTATTTTTTATATCTTTTAGCAAAGGTTTCTCAATAGCTATGTAATTAACTTAATAAAATTTTTTTTATTTAATTCTACAAGCTTGCATATTGGAATAAAAAAAGATTCATTGGGTTTGACCTGGTAGTTATTGAGAAACATTTGTTTAAAGTTTAAAAAAAATTATCAAAATCTTAAAAGAAATACAGATATAGCTACGATCGTTTTTCAAAATTTAAATAAAAAATTTTTTGATAATTACTAAACCAAATTCAATGAAAATTTTTTTATTTTAATTCTACAAGCCTGTAGAATTAAAGCAAAAGAATATATGGGTCCTTGCAATAGAAAGGGCCGATACTACCCAAAAATGAAAATCAGGTTTTTATTATATTCGGATAAATTTTAACATGCACTACGTTTTTCAATTATAAGTAGAAATTGATTTGCATAATAAAAAATTAAGATATTTAAAAAAAATTTTTTGGAATTTTCGTACATCACGGGATTACCCGATATAACAGACTAATCAAATTACGAAAATTTTGATTAACTCAGATCAGTCTGAACAAAACAAACGTGATTTTCTCAAAATCATATATAAACCAGTATCGGCCCTTTCTACTGCAAAGGCCCCATATTGAACTTGGATTTGTAGTTGTTGAGAAATATTGATTAAAAAGATTTAGCCGCAGCTTCTCTTTTATAGGTGCTAAAATTTAACAAAGATTACTCAACAAATACTAATCAAATTCAATCAATATTTTTTATTTTAATTCTATAAGATTATAGAACTAAATAAAAAAAAAATTTTGATCGAATTTTATCAGTTATATACAAGTAATCTTGTTTAAAAGTGATGCATCTGTTAAAGAAAAGCTGATACCTCAACAACTACTAATCCAAATTCGATTATTTTTTTTATTTAATTCTACAATTTTGTTGAATTATAATAAAAAAATTTTCATTAAATTTGGTTTGGTAATTATAGAGAAATTTTTATTTAAGTTTTAAAAAACATGATCATAACTAGGGTACGAGACAGGCCAGGCTGGGTCGGGTTCGTTTAAACCTGACCCGGGCCCATTTAAAACCCGACCCGGGCCCGACCTGATAAAAAATTTTCATGACGGATCGGGCCGGGTCAGATTCAAAACCTGACCTGACCCAACCCGACCCGATTATTTAATAATCGCGTTATATTAGAGTTACTAGCATCACCCGGTATCTAAGCTTATACCAGTAACATAGTCATGCTTGCATAACAGAGCGTATAGTTTACTGCCATATCAGATATAGAATGGCGTGTTCGCAAAATCTTGCATTGATTTAGCATTAAACATCTATTACTTTGCATTCAAACTGAGTTTTTTGTGACTATTTAGATACATAAATTCAATTTTTTGAATTTTTATTTATTTGGTTTGCAAAGTTTTGAGATTTGCAAATCAAAAAACAGAGAAAAAAGAAATCGATGATTTCTAATTTCTGGTTTCCCTATTTCTTTAAATATTTTTTTTGCAAAATTAGAAGTTGTAAATTCATTATTTTGTAACATATTTTGATTTGGTATCTTTTATAGGAATATAAGTTGCATATTCGTCATGTTGTAAAGAATTTGATTGTATCAAAGTTGGCAACGAAATCCTTTTGTGCCAATCTGAAAGTTTTTGGTTTTGGATTATGGCTTCTGAAACCTTATCCAAAACTCAAAACCTCACCCAGTCCCTCAACCTCATTTGAAACCTGAAACTTCACCTCAACACTTTCAATTATATATCAAATGCATTATTGTATGCTATGTATCTCTTCAATATACATCAATTGCACTAATATATTTTCAATAAAATTGGAATATCTGGCACTTTTTGGGCTGGAATGCATCCAACAATTTATTGTATACGTGCAATCCTTTAATATGAAAGGCATAATTCCGGAGTTTATATTCTGACAATCAAGGATCAGTATTTTTACTTACTATGTAAAAACTGGATACGGTACAATATCAAATAATAATAAGTAATAGTACATCCATATCTACTAACGATCGAATTGATAAGTTACCGTGGAATTAAATAAATTGCGGTATCACCAGGCATCAAATGATTATCAATTCTTCATTGGTAATTGTTTCTATTGTCCTAGAATTATAAAATAAGGCCGTTTGAAGTTGATTCTTTGGTTAACATCACTTTTATTTCGGAGGAGCCTTCAGCTAGGGGGTGATATTAGCCGAAAAATTATCTTCAAACAGCCTAAGTTGTAATAATGGTATGATGTTAAAAATAAAGTTGACTAGCTTTAAAAAAAAGCAGTACAAACCAAGGCAGTGAAAAAAAAATTGGCAAAAACATAATTAAAAAATTATATATATAATGTTATAATTTTATTCAAAAATATTTTATATTTTGCGATCTATTTTATTAAAATGAGCAATCTTATAAAAATTTTAAAAGCTTCAATATATATCTTTTGAATTTTGGATTTAGCTTTGGGTTTTGGATTATAGTTTCGGGTTTCGAGTTTCAGAGTTTCAACTTTTTTGAAAAAATCTGGAACTTGTTTCGGATTAGAACCCTTTCGAAACTAGTTTTGTTTCGCCTTCAACTTTGGATTGTGTATTATTAAATTTTTTTTTTTTAGATTGATAAAATTTACTGTTGCATAATGAGCAAGAAAATTTAAAATTGCTCCAAATTCAATCTTATAAGAATTATTATTATTAAATGATCCCATAGAAAAGGTTTTTTAAAAAAATGTATACTATATAAATACATCAGATATTGATATCTTTGTTTTTGGTTGCATACTAACTAAAAATAAACTTTTTCATGCCCCAAATTAAAGCATTCAATTCTCAATACATTGCATGAAACAAAAAAAAACTGCTATCACAAAAAAAAGAAAAATCTCGGTAAAAGAAAAAGAATTGTAGAATAAAGAAATCATAAAAAAAATCATAAGAAAAAAAGCACCAGAATCTAGTGATTGTACCCAGATAGAACTTGCAATTGTGTAAAATAGTAATTTATCCAGATATCCAGATAATTTAATAGTAACCGGTAGAGGTTTTCCCAACAGGTACAATCTCTACCAGAATCTTAGTCCTAGTCTGCTGTATTTTTCATCCAATCCTGACCGCAGATTAACATTTCGACAGTTTCGGGATTCAAATTTGAACGATAGTCATCAATGACTCTTCCAGCTAATGATGTTGCCCGAAACTATATAGTTTCGGATTGACCGAAACCGAAACTGGTATTACCAGTTTCAGGCATGATCTTCTTGGCCGAAACTTGTCTAAAGACCCGAAACTATACCAATATGCCGAAACTGTACTAAAACTCCGAAACTGGCCTGCTAATTAAATATACATAAATTAAAAAAAAATTTAATAAAAATCTATTATATTAAAGCACAAACGTCCGTCAGTCATGCTAACATAGTATTTCCCTGTTTACTAAATGTATATAAATTGCTGATCATTATAATACCATACTTGTGATTATCTTTTAACAAAATCTAATAACCGGTTTTATATCCTATTCAAATAAAAGGATAACAGTTATATCCGGATAATTATAATGCATCAATCAAATAAAGTAACTCTATATTGTTAATATAAAAAATGATTTATGCATGAAGTTTGTAACTTACATATTCGTCAGGTTCACCACCCCTAGATATTTTTAAGGTTTGGGTGCGGTTATAGAGATTTTGTTTTTATATATAATATAATGTAGGTTAGATATAAATTCAGTTCTCGTGTTATTAGTGGCCAGAAAAAGAGATCTGGGCGAATTTCGAAAATAAATAAGTTTAAAAAATCTCATTTGTGTCAAAATTTTGAAATTGAAAAATGAAATGGGAGTATTTAGAGACTTCCATTTGACAAAATAAGTAAAATTTTTTTTATTATGCAAATCAACAAACTATTTAATAAAAATAAAACGATATTAGAAGCAGTGTCGATTAAGTAAATAATATTGATCATGCATCGATTAATATCGCAAAATTTGTCCAATTGGGCAAATGATTGGCTGACAGTGCCGTGCAGCGACACATTTTAGCCAATCATTTACAAGATTGGACAAATTTTACGATATTTAGCAACGCATGAATGTTATCCGGCAATTATGATCATGATTCTCAAGTTGTGATTGGCTAAATAAGTTTAATTTGAATAAACACGATTATATCGTAACACATGAAAAAATAACAAGAAGAAATTTTTTATGATCATAAGAGTTTGCCGGATAACAATAAAATAATTTATAATAATGGGAACATATTAATAAGTGTATATTCGAACTTAATTAAAAAATAAATAAGAATTTTAATTCTTAAACCCCTTAAATAAATAAATAACAATAATAATTAGAAAAAAATTATTAAAAAAAAAATCGTATTTAAATTTAATTGAAAAATACAAAAAAATTTAGCCGGGCAATCAAATTTTAAGATACATCATTTAAAGTTTGTAACTCAAAATTTTTGAGTTACAAACTTTGCATGTGATCTTAAAGTATGATTGACCAGCAAAATTTTTTGAATTGAAAATTTAAATTTTTTTATTTATATTTACGGTAATTATTTACTTTTTTTTTTGTTATAATTTGATTTTTTTATCGGTAAGCCTCTTTACGACCGTACTAAGTACCTTATAAAAGAAAAAAATGGCCTTCTTCATCGTGTTTTGCGTTGAGTCCCTATTCACCTGGCCTTCTACTGCCTTAAGTGTGTCTCCTGCGTTTTGCTAGTTGGGCGAAATTGACTTATTCTTCCTCCATTATTAAGACCATTACTATTTGCCGCTCTGTGTTATGATAGTAAAACCCAAAGCTACGTAACAAAAGGCAAGGTAGTAATTAAAAGGAGATATGGTTAGTATGGTAAACCACCTCAGCAACCATAGCAAGGCAGGAGCTGGTGTAGGCATAGAGATGGTAGGTTTAATGTATTCATTTTCGCGCCACATCAGGTTTATTAGCACTATTGCTAGTTGATCTGGAAAATAACTAGTGGAGATTACTGTGGTGGGTAGTATGTTGGGGATGGCCGTAGAAGGAAGATGGTTGGAGAGTGTTGTTAGGGAAGTGTTTGTGTTGGGAAGTAGTGGGTAGTGTTGGGGAAGGGTGAAGAGGTGGTTGTCGGGTATAGATAATGGTTATAAGTAAAAATTCACCAGGTAAGTGGTTGTGTACAAAAAAAATTGTAGGGAGGTTGGGGAAGTGGTGGGTAGTATTAAAGAAGAAAGAAGGGATAGTTATTGGAAATGTGAAAATTGCGAAGATAGGATAGTCATCGGTAAGTGGTACGTCAGAAAGGATTTGTCAGAGAAATGGTTACCGGGAAAGGAATTTGGCATAGCTTTGGACTTTTGGGTTTAAATTTAAATAAAAAAAGAGTTTCAGACAGTATTATTATTAATATAAACTTAGTTTCGGAATTTTGGCATAATTTCAGAATTTCAGCATAGTTTTGGAATTTCAGCATAGTTTCGGATTAGTTTCGGGAAGAATATTCGGGTTTCGGTTTCGGTCATTAGCTCAAAATAGTTTCGGGCAGCATCATTACTTCCAGCAGTACTAAATGTCTATATAAAATGAGTTAGCTTATATTGTTAAAAAAAAAAACTCAAAAAATTTAAAAGTCCATTAACTGCTTCGGATGCTACTGAAGTTATTGGAATGGCAAGGATATCTCTTGCCATGAATGATGCTGAGGGATATCTTTGACTATTTATATTTCACCAGGCCAAAACGTCAAATGGCTCGCGAATGAGGAAAAAACGGGTCAGCAAGATACTGCTCAAAATCATTTAGTTCGTTTTCAGCACCAGTTTTTTCAATATCAAGAGGGGCATCGAAGTTTTGGAATTCTTCATTCTGGAGAATATCCGAAAAATTCTCTAATGCTTTATTATTAGAAAAGACTGCATATTGTTTATATGTTGAATTATAGATCATAGTTATTCTAATATAATAGATAAAAATAATCAATATACAATAGTGCTCCAAGCTAACAGAAATGTTTCATTTCGATGAAATCAAACTCATAACGATTGTGTACTGGCTAAATACTTCACTTTGAGTGCGAATTAGATTACTTATTTAATAAATGATTTTTTTCAAATTTTTAAACTATCTACTATAAGTACACAATTTTTTTTATGACAGACCAATTTACCCGAGTAATTGTTTCCCAATAGCATGTATGGGGTATACTTGCTGGCAAAACCCGGACAAATTCTAAATAGTAAAAAAACAATTGCTATTTATAAAAAATTAAATCAAATAAATAATCTTAATATTTTGTAAATATATTATTTATAACTATAAGAATATATACAATTTGTTTAAATAAAGATTATTAATAAAGTTTTTAAGATATTAGCTTTGCAAGAGTTTGGGATTTGGGATTTGGGATGACGGACAAATCCCAAACTATAGTAAGTCGGGATTTTGCCAACATGTATATGTATGGGGTGCAAAGATGCGCTATTGGGAGATAAATTAGTCTTATTCCAAGCAATTGGGTATAAGAATTGGGTATAAGAATTTTCATCTATATACAATTCTCTTGGATATAACTATTGTATCTTACCTTAATTTAATCGATGCTAATTTATCCTCTGCTTCAGTACATGTTAAATTCATGTTTTCTTTATATATTTGAGTCAACAATGCCATCTTGTAACGTGAATCTAATATTGACGCAATGCAATACAAATCTCCCGTATTCGCCCAGTATTTATCAAATTTTGATTGCATTAACCTAACCATTGGACCAAGAAAAGGATCTGAGATAGTATTACTTCGTTCAAGGTGCCTTTTAATTTTTAGCAATTGTGGAAGAAAAATATTTGCCATAGAATAGTTGGTTCCTGAGATAGTATTGGTAACTGCATTAAAGTGTAGACTAGTTAGTACTGTATTTGCATGAAATAATGCTCATTGGCATTATTTCGCACAAATATCATATACACTTATAGTGAAGTATACAAATAGAAGTTAATATTTGTTATTACTTTCATAAAATGGTTTCAAGAATTTACAGAGACATACTGCCTTTTTCCAATCTTCGTCCAAGGGTGCTACTGACTCAAAACTGACATCACGGAGCGCAAGGCGGTTGAATACACTTCTGTATGGAATGGTAGACTCTAACATTAGATATGTTGAATTCCAGCGGGTGGCTACATCAAGTGCTGGCCGCTGGCTTGAAACTAAATTATTACAACACCCGACAATAGAATCTTCAAAGTTTTGCTATCGACGTTGTGAGCTATGAACCCACTTTACACATTCTCGGATCTATAACATCAACTATGTAAGTACAATTAACTTTCTTTAAACTGAACTAAACATGACATGGTCATTATACTCGTTAAGATTATTTGCTACAAAATCATTCTTTGGGACTATGTCCCGAAGGATGATTTTGTTAAACAAAATCTCATATTTTTTGCTAGTTTCTTAGATTTATTGTCGAATATTTCTTTAATTCTTTACTGTGCCTACACCATATTTATGCTCATTTTTAAAATTATATTATCTATAAGAATTATTACTTTCAATTGCCACTTTTTCATCTAAGATGTGCTGATGCACCGATGTTATCTTTATGTTCATGACAATGACCATTGTATTATTTGCTTGAATCACCTTTCAATTTGAACATTTTATTTTTTTTATCCTAAGTAGTATTATGCCCTTTTTATAACTGTCATAACCAAGATCGGTTTGGCAAAAATTGATGGCCAAAATACGTTGTACGTGGGTCATGGTAAAAGAATCCTGAACTAAAGAAGATAGTGTTGAAACCTTCAAAGGAAAAAAATAATTACAATAAAATAAAATAAAATAAAAAAAAAATTGAATACCTATATTTGGTCTCATGATCACATGCACCATCAATTGAATCACGGTGTTACTATGATAATATTCCTGCGCCTTAAAATCATAGCATGTCTATATTCTGCCCTTGCTTTATTTGATTCGATCATTGTTACATTCGATCATCCTTAAACATCTAAATAGTACCTCTATAACACAAGTTGCTCCTATTACTTATTTAGATAACCTTAGTAATATGGATATTTGATGCGTCACAATAGCCTTACTTAATCATAGAACGAATTACTCTTCGCTCTTATCATGCTATATCTCTTGTACACAGAACAATTTATGTATAAATTATTATTACTTCATTCAGGAACGAATGAACATGAAGCATTTAAATACTATCATCTCGCCCCTCACACACAAGGATAGCATGATTAAGTTTATAGGTGTTAAAAGAGTATTAGCATGTAATTAGAGATGCATTTGTGCATATCTCAAGAACGAATTAATTGTGTAAGATGGAAGGAAGTTAAACCAACAATTGTGTAGCTTAATTAATTATGTATGTCGAAACATGTATATAAGTACGATGTGTTCGCTCTTCATACATATCATAGATCATTAATGAATCCGATCAGATTTAGATTATGGCATTAGATTAGTGATTAGGAGATTCTGTCCCTTTTTATATAATAAATCATATTAGGCATTAAATAACATTAGATATTGCCTTAATGATTCCTCCTTTGTAATAAAGTTTCTTTAATTAATGTTATTATGTCGTATCTCTTGGTTTTCATTTATTTTTGTATTGTTTCTCTTGAATCCCCTTTGAGTATATTTATAACATGACCTTACATATTCCTTCTCTTGTTCACTATTGCTGACTTAATCTGGCCCTCTAATCTGACACTCTCCTAATTTCGATAGTGACAACGGCATAATAATTAGTTAAGGCACATAAAAAATATATAAAGTCAAGTACCATTTATAAATTATAATATAATTACAAATCTATATGAGACAAAATTATGATATATTAATTTAAAGCCAAATTCAATATATGTATATGAGGAATATAAGAAAATAAAGGTTTACCTTTTTGATTTGAATAAATAAAATACTAAAGGTCATCAAACCCTTATTTTCACATTGAGTCGAGTGCATTAGTTGCATCCATAGTCAATGAGGGCTACAACAGTAACAAACTCTAATATTATATTGCCCACTATAATATTTCTTAGCAGACTTTAAATTCTACTTAAGTGCTTAACATTTTAACTATGATATCTATATCGATAGCAATACCAAATATTGAATTGTCTAATTAAGCCAATTTCAAAAATACCTCCTTTTCATCCTATCTTGTAGACATCATAATCTTAAATTTTTAAAAGCTTAGACCCTAATGTCTACTTAATTGTTACAGAAGTTTTGAAATCATTTATTAAATTCAAATTATTAAAATGAGAATAACTTTTAATAATAGTCAAATTTTTGACCAGTACAAGTGCGATTACAGTCAACCCTCTATAAATGCAACCTCAATAAATGCAATACCTCTCTAAATGCACGTTTTTTTCTATTCTGTAAAATGTTATTAGTGCTAAATGCACGTTCTATATTCTGTAAATGTACGTTTTCTTGAATAACATTTTATATCACACTAACCTCCCTAAATGCACGTGGCCAATCAAATTTTAGTATTTAAGATAGGTTATACAGTTTTGGTAGAAGTTACACAAACTTGATGATCTAATTTTTAAAAGCTGCAATTTAATTGGCTCTCTCTAAATGCAAACCTCCCTAAATGCACGTTGTAGGCTTGTCCCTACGAGTTGCATTTATAGAGTGTTGACTGTACTAGTTCAGTTTAAAGAGAATTGACTATTCATAAAAAATACTACTGAAAATACAGTTAAACGCTTAAATACAACTTCTTTAAATGCAAGAACGTTCTAAAATAAATTTTACCAAATATATTTTTGTCTCCCATAAATGTAATTTTTCTTATACTCATTATCAGAAGTTCAATTCTATGAAGTTGCATTTAGGGGTTTTGACCATATAAAACTTTTAATTTACTTACCGTATCTACAGTATCCTTAACCATTTTGATTCCATCCTTAACTATGAGATTTAATATATGTGCGCAATAGCGTTGATGCAACAAATTTCCATTTGCAAGAAGCATGCTTTGTTCACTTAGCTTGCGCTTTATATTAATCATTGCCGTATCATTATTTGCTGCATTGTCCATTGTAATTGCTAGCATCTATAGAATAATAAATGTTTAACACACAAATAAAAAATTGGTAAATATGCTATAGATGCGAAGTATATACAGTAAAACCTCCCCAAGTGCATGCACTTGGAACAAGACTTTACCCAGGTTTCTTTGGTTAGTGCATTATGATACTTACTCTAGAAGTAATATTCCAATCATCAAGGCATTTAAGGAACGTATTGCTGATAGTAACTCCAGTGTGTGGTGCGAGTACTAATTTAAATGCCAAGATTAGTTTTTGGATATTCCAATTCTCATCAAGAAAATGGCCTAATAGAGATAAAGCAATTAAATACTGAAAATGCAAACACATGCTAAAAAGTAAAATATACTATACAGATAATGGCCATATAACCAAGATTTTGGTTCGATGTCCAGAGATCTGTTGTGAAGCTTAAATTTCCAGGAGCTTCTTGTATTTTCATACGTATCTTTACTTCAAGATTTGCAACATATTTTTTACAATCCGCATGTATTGTCCTTTCACTCATTACCCTAAACTGTGGCTGTAGATTGTTAACAAATTTTAAGAATCCTTCATGCTCAACCATATGGAATGGATACTCATGCATTATAATCATTTCTACTAAGTCTTGTCAACTTCTTTCCTGAGAGAATTTATAAACAACAACACCAAATATAGAACAAGAAAATTGTAACTTTTGCTATGATTGAGTTTTAAGATATTTATTGCATTTTGAATTTTTTAAGTGACGAATCAAGGTACTGGTTCCCATTTTAACACTATCATATTTGAAGGAAGTTTTACAATATACACATTTAACACGATCCTCTAATAATTTAATTTTATTAAAAAAAAACAAACCAAAAAATAAACTGTTCTTATTATTTGCATTCTTACTTTGTTTGTCATCCTTTATAAAATTTTCTTCTTCAAAGACCCATGATGGAGGTTTACCACCTTTATGTTTATTGGTATCAGAGGCTTCGTTGGTTACTTCAGTTACTTCAGTTACTTCCAGACTTTCATCTTCACTACCAATTAGATTCAAATTTGCTTCATCACCTAAATCCATACTTGTATCTTCGATTAAATCCATTTTTTATTGTAGCTAAATAAAATATTTAAATAATTATATCACAAAGTGCTCAATTCTTTCATATATCAGTTACAAATATATGGTGAATAATTCTGTAGCTTATTTTTGTTTTCTAAAAAAAAAAAAAAAGAAAAGACTATTAGAAACTGATATCCTTTTATATTAATTTTATATCAGTTAAGATAAAATCAAATCACGAATGTTATAC
This sequence comes from Gigaspora rosea, assembly GCA_003550325.1. Lineage (NCBI taxonomy): Eukaryota > Fungi > Glomeromycota > Glomeromycetes > Diversisporales > Gigasporaceae > Gigaspora > Gigaspora rosea. The sequence goes on from QKWP01001442.1 coordinate 78,668, forward strand.
GCACATGCAAGAAAGAATAATTTGACTAAAGATGAATTATTTAGTGTACGCCCATGGGCGTTACTTTGAGACAAAATAAAATTTCTCCTAGCATGCCTGTTATATTTAATTACTTGTTGGAACTCTAATAGAGAGCGCATGCTATTGGGACACGCATAGACTATTTTGAAACCATACATGCCATTTAGGGGACACAATTTTCTAAACTATTATTTCGCGACAATACGAACATGCAAGAGCATTATCTTATTAAAGGTGAGAAAAATCAGACAATTGATAAGCACATACAGTACATGCAAAAAAGAACTATGATATTAAAGATGAAAAAATCCAAAAGATTGATGAGTAATACATATGTACATACCGTATTGTCATGAAATAACACCTACATGCGCATTATTTTGAGTTATTTAAAGTACGCTCATGGGCGTTGCTTTGAGACAAAGATGAAATTTCTCCTAATAAGCCTGTATATCTAATTACTTGTTGGAACCCTAATAGAAGGTGCATGCTATTTGGTACGCGCATAGGCTATTTTGAAACCATACATGCCATTTAGGTGACACAATTTTCTAAACTATTATTTTGCAACAATACGGTACATGCAAGAAAATATCTAAGAAAATCCAGACAATTGATGGGCACATGAAGTATACGCGGATTTATTTATTTCTCACCATAATAGATCTAGAAATTCCATTTTCTGAAATTTTGCTTTAACTTTAGAGTTATGAAGAATAGATATTTATACTAAAATTTGCAAGAAAAATTTTTTGTTAGAACACAAGAGGCGATTTTTTAGACTAAATTTTGAGTTATTAGCAATTGTTTGTTTTTTTTTAAAAATATGAAGGTCTTGCAATCTACATACAAAATTTCTTATTTTGGTATGTATCACAATGAGAAATAAAGGCACGCAAGTACATGCAAGAAAGAGTTATTAAAATAAGAAATCCAGAAGATTGATGAGTAATACATAAGAACGTACCATATTGTCGCGAAATAATGCCTACTTGCGCGTTATTCTGAGTACGCCCATGGATGTTACTTTAAGACAAAGATAAAATTTCTCTTAATATACTTTTATATATAATTACTTGGTAGAACCTTAATAGAGAGTGCATATGATTTTAAGACGGCATGGGCTATATTGAAACCATACTTACCATTTTTAGGGGACACAATTTCTAAACTGTATTTCACGACAATATGATACATGCAAGGAACTATGTTATTGAAGATGAAAAAATCCAGATAAGTGATTATAGGCGTTATTTTAAGACAAAGATAAATTTCCCTAATATGACTGTTATATCTAATTACTTGTTGGAACTTTAATTTAGGTCGTGCCATTTTGGATGTGCATGGGCTATTTTGAATCATACTTTCCCATTTCAGGGAACACGATTTTTAAATAACGTCCATGCTCGTTATTTTGCAACATATGGTACATGCAAGAGAATTATTTTATAGAAGGCGAGAAAATCCAGACGATTTATGAGCATGTACAGTACATGCAAGAAAGAATTATGTGATTGATGATGAGAAATTTAGATGATTGATATAATTACTGTTTTCGATCCTGCATATTGTCATTGTCTTTACGCGAAACTTATAGGATTGTTGCACTAATTTGGTAATTAAAAGGTTTACCCTCCTGGAAATGATGTGCAATTGGTGTAGCACAGTCGTAAACTTTCCAAATTTGAAACCCCAAATCTGGTATTGTTACACTCAAACTACCTCTAAAACAATTTAGTGAAACTGGGTTTTAAAATAATTGAAAGCCTCACGTGTTAATAAATTTTAATGTAATTACGAATAGAGGTTTTGATGTAATTTTGTTTTTATGAAAGAGGCAAACCATTAAATGTATATGAAGATACAGATAATTGTATACTGTTTATCAATAAACTATAAATGCTAACTCTAGGAAGTGCGAGAACCATCGCGATAATCACGTGATCGAGATCGTTAAGTCACTTAACGATTGCAATCAAATTTTACTTGTGTAATCACGTGATCGAGATCGTTAAGTCACTTAATGATTGCAATCAAATTTTACTTGTGTAATCACGTGATCGAGATTGTTAAGTTTGAAATCGATTATACACGTGCATGAAGACACACAAGTATTAGATTTGGTTTAACTTAGTGTATGAAGACCCAATCGAGTCAAACCCTACCGCAACATAACTGAGAGAAAAGAGAAAAAATAAAATTAGTAGAGTTTAATGGGCATAAGCAAAAAATAATAAATACATATCCAAATTAGGGCTGTTAGTTGGCCCATCTGGTCCATCTTGGTCCAAAGGCTGGCAAAAGTTAGACCGGGCTGCGGCCCAGGACTGATAGGACCGATCTGTATGAACTGGACAGATTGTTATACTAATTAAGTTCCCATTATTATAATTTGTTACTCAACCTATACACAAATAAAACGATGGAATACATGTATACCCCTATGAAAACTTGATACACGGAAATGCATGTATAAATACGAAATTTATAGGGTAAGCACGTGGTTCATTATCACTGCACGGAAACTGCATGGAAAGATCATCCAAAAAATTTAATACACGTTATCACACGAAAAGTTGAAATCTGTGCACTATCGTGCATACTATTGTATCGTATATAATCTTAATGATCACATAATTTTTGTGCATTAACGTGCACAATCGTTAAGATTCTTAACAATCATAATTTTTGTGCACTAATGATAAGATTCTTAATGATCATAATTTTCGTGCACTGACGTGCACAATCGTTAAGATTCTTAACGATTATAATCATAATTTTTGTGCTCTGACTTGCATAATCGTTAAGATTCTTAACAATCAAAATTTTAGTGCACGATCATCACGATCATTAAGATTCCTTAATGATCAATTTTAACAATCATTTCTGTACATGATGTCAGTGCATTAATATCATGATCGTCACAATTGTTAAGATTTTTAACGATCATAATTTTTGTGCATGATATTACAATTGTCAATTGTTAAGATCCTTAACAATCATAACTTCATGTACTAACATGATGATAATTAAGATTGGAGTCATTGGTGATGCAGTTTTGGGAATTCATCATTTTGAATAGGTTTTGTGGCATCAATTTCGGTTTCATTTTTGGAGTTTCGCTTATTTTAATTCGTCGCATCGTGCTATATTATGGTGGTTTAGGGTTAGATAAAGGTTAGTGTTGAGTTAGTATAATTGAATTAGATGGCTGTTTTCGGGTTAGGGTTAGCGAAGTATTTTCTTATTCGGCATGTAAATTATTAAATTAAAGCATTTGTAATATAAAATTTAATTAATAAAATGATTAAAATTAGTTGATAAAATACAAAATTTATTAATAAAACTTGTAAAATTTAGTTAATAAATATAAAATTTAAAATTTAGTTAATAAAATTATAAAATTTAGTTAATAAAATAATGCATATACGATATATGTTATTATGTATATATGTATGGATATATGCTATTATCCCTTAAACTGTAAGCAAATCCAGGCAAATTTGGCTGGAAAATTGCTATAAATATGCTTATGATCTATATTTTTTAAAACTTAAGATATTTAAATAAAATTTTTTTTGATAAAAATTGAAAATAAGGATTATATTATAGTAGTATTTAATTTTATATTATAAGAAAAAAAGTTTAAGTTGCTAATAAGCTAAAAATAGACAAATTTTAAAAAATTTTTTATTCAAAAAAAT
>QKWP01001442.1:85140-115357 GCA_003550325.1 Gigaspora rosea
ATGTAAAGCATATAAATAAACTTCATTCTAGCTATATCTTTAAATGCTTAAAGTTATATAATTAATTAGTAATAAACATGTATTAATATTGGACCAATCAGATTACTAGCTTTATTTGGCCGTTTCGGCCAAAAATGAAATTTATATTTTTGGCCTTTTGGCCTCGGCCATTGGCCGGCCAAATGGCCAAGTGACATCACTGCATATAGGGGATCTTGCTAATTAAGGAGGCCTCGATAGTAAAAAGTTAAAATAAAGTACGCCATCTTGCGTCCCCATGGTAGGGGTTAAAAAAAAAAATTTGTTCACTATTCGATACCAATAAATAGCAGTTTGTATATCTCTTACAACTCCAAACCCATTTCGATAGCATTGAGCAATATCTATATTCCGTCTACACCCCAAACTGACAGATTTTTGATAATTAAATAATGCCTTATGTCGATCCTTTTCAACTAGTTTATGTTCATCATTTTTAACTCCAATTCCATACCGATAACAATGACCAACATTATTTGTTCCAAGAACATCACCCATATCAGCAGATTCTTGATAACAAACGAATGCCTTATTTCATCCTTTTCAACTCCAATTCCGTTTAAATAACAAAAAACTAACATAAGTCATTGCGGTAGAATAACCCATGTTTGTGGCTTTAATGTATAATTTGAAGGCCTTTCTTTTTGGACCACGTGATACTAACGACATAGCTAAACTTTCGTCGAGCTAGCAGCAAAGACAAAAGAGGTAGAACAATACCCGTCTTTACCTCTCTTAAATAACCACTCCTTATGACCTCATACTTACTCAACTATCCATTATTCCTTACTCAATACATTATACTATCCGACTCTTAAAAACATCACCCCTGTCATTAATACTTAATACTTACCCATCATCATAGGCCCGGGACATGGTCTCGTGACAAATGGATGCCCGTGACTTTGTTCACGGCATCAACACCTCCAAACTATTAGTTTATTGCTCGTTTTATTACATAAAAGCTACCTCTAAACAAGTATTCAAACCTGTTTATTGTTATTAGAATAGTAATAGCATGTGCACAAATTTTGAGAATCATGAGTCCTGTACTATAAGTATGTATATCTATATAATCATTTTAATTAAAAAAGTAAAAAAAAACCGATTTAAAATTTTTAATAAATTTATTTATCGTTGTCTAAACCTTAAAATTAACCTCGTATATTCTTATAATAAATTACACCCATCACGAGTGTTTTGTACATGTTTACATCATTTTTTCATGTAAAAACAAGTTACAACTTACCAGGACATTCTTAATTTATTTCGAAATACCAATTTATTTTAACGCTAAAAATAGGAGCTTCATGGTTATGAGAGTAAATCTGATTATCCTCCAAGGCGCATAAAAGGTCAGTGATGGTCATAAATTCGTTTTTTTTCTGCCTTTTACTGGTAATCAAATTCATACATTAAGAGCATAAAATGTATAATATATCCAATAGCAGATTGTATGGAATGGTTTTCAAAATAAGTACTTTAGAAAATACAGTTGATATGACCAAATTATATAGTAACAATTTGACTAATACAGTCATCCCCCTCTATAGTCACCTCCTCTATAGTCACAAAATCAATATAATCACATTTTTATTTTTACCAACCTTTTTTATATTATTTATACCCCTATATAGGCACAATTGCCTTATAGTCACTATCACATTTTTTAATTAACCAACTATATAACATCTATATGAATTTACCCTCTATAAAATCACAGCAATAAAACCCGAAAGCCCGAAACTATACCAAATTTTTGAAACTCTGTCTTATACTTAATGTAAAATAACGATCTAGTGCGATATCACTCCCAACAACCTATAATTACTTCCCGACACCAACATATCCATTTCCTAGCAACTACTATTTCTTGGGCAAAACTATTTCTCATACAAACTTTTCCCAATAAACTACTTCCTTACATCCCCAATACAACAACTATTTATCTGGCAATCGACTATTACCACATCCTGTCACGGGGTAAAAACGTGACATTATAAATAACAGATAATCATTAATTCGTGTACTACGTCATATTTCATATGTTAATTAGTCATGCATTGATTGACAATGCATAATGAACAATTATAATCGATAAGGCATATCGGCAATTCCCAACCGATCATGCATATAATGAATCATGCATAATCGATCAGGCGTGCTCGGGGCCCAGCGTACGGCAAAATAACTTAGAAATCTTTCAACCTAAAGGATAATATACGCACTATGATAACATCGTAGATAAAATATCATACGATTTTAGTCTCGTAGTTTATATAACCTTCTAAATTGATTAGATTAGTGATTCTCATAACTCTTGTAAAGTATAAAAGGAGGTCGTTTGTGACTCTTCTTCCAGTCAGTAATCCTCGGATTATCTTAAATCTGAATTTGATATAATTTTAAGTCAGATTTCCCTTATAGCCCCTCAATTTTTAATAAAATCGTGTTAAATCACCAAGTCATGCCTCTGGCGAGTTGCCTTGTTCTCATTATTTGTGTCGTTTAATTTAAGAATTGTCGAAATCTTCCTGTAACATTTGGTGGTGACTGTGAGATCTTAGAACTTCTAATTCAAATCCTGAAAGAAAGTAAAAATTAATTTTTGAAAATGAATCCCGAACAATTTAAAGAATTTATAGAAATGATGTCCGGTAAATCAAGTCCCAAGGAAAATAACTATGTTCGTATTAAGAGCTTCTTTGGCACCGAGGATGAAGATCCCATCGAGTGGTTTAATGAATTCGAAAGAGCAGCCGAGGCCAATAATTGGACCGGTAACTGAAAATCCCAAATTGCGTCAGGATATTTGAAGGAATCTGCCGCAGAGTGGTACAAAGAAATAAAAGATGAAGTCAAATATTGGAAGACTAAAAGTGAAGACGAGCAGAAGAGAAAGCAAAGCTTTTATCATTTATTAGTGGAACAATTCGCCCCTCCAGAAAGGCAACATCAGTGGCAAATTGAATTACATACTTTAAAACAACAAGCCCATGAAAAAGTCGATGCGTACGCCACAAAATTTAAACGCTTACTTAGTCGTATCAATATAAATAATTTTCTCTTGGACGATTATATTGTAAGAATGTTCCTGAGTGTGTTAAAAAATAATAATGCGACGTTTGTCGCAGTTGCTGCATCGAAAGATTTAAAAGAAGCAATTGCCGCAGCCAGAAGGGTAGAGTCAGGTGATTATTATAGTCAAAATACGTCAGTGAACTCTATCTTGATGCAACCTAGGGTAGGAACTGATTTAGGGGAAGTTAAGAAGAAAATCGACGAGATGGCATTAAACTATGCAGCTATAGCTAAAAGGCTAAATACGAATATTCACAATCGGTCAGCGAAAGAAAGATTTCCCATTGAACGAAGAGGACCGCAATGCTTTAAATGTGAAGAGTTTGGACATTTCGCAAGAAATTGTCTTTCAGAAAAACCTATAAAAAAAGAGGGGAATGAGAAAAAAAATGGAAATCAAACAAGAGGGTTAAATTATTGCGAGTTGGTCGATGAAGTATATAATAAGGAAATATACAACGTGGATGATGAAGAAAAGGTTAGAAAAAATGAAAAACGGCTAGCTAATCCTGAATGGAGTAAAAGATTAAGAAGTAGGAAGTTGACTAAGGTCCAGCAACCTGATAGAAATGTAGAAGCCCAAGACGTAATTACCGACCCGAGCACTGAGAATAATAGTTTATCTCCCCCAAGAAAAATGTCCAAAAAAAGAGAACCCTCAGTTATAGACAAATTAGAACCATATGATGTGGCTCAAGATATTTTGTCATTAACCGCCACTGCCACCATAGGACAAATTCTTCAGTATCCTAATTAAAGAAAAAATTTGGCAAAAATTTTGAGGAGACCCTTACCTACAAGGGAAACGAATTTTGTGAACCTTGAAGAAAGGCGTCGAACGACGGCTGTTAGATGCTATGTAAGGATAAAAAATAATTCTATTTTAGCAGTTTTAGACTCCGGAGTGGCAGTAAGTGTTATATGCAAAAAACTGCTCGATAAGCTCGAATTGAAGATTGATGAAGAATCGATCACGGTAGTAGTAATGGCAACAGAGGCCAAATCCAAGACCTTAGGAAGAGTAAAAAATGTCAAAATTTCTATACGAGATATAGTTATACCAACTACACTACAAGTCTTAGAATTTACAGAAAAAACATTATTATTAGGCACAGATTGGTTACAAAAAGCCCAAGCTAGGTTACATTTTGATGAACAAAAATTATATGTACGTTACCTTGATAAGTCAGTAGAGATACCGATATCCAATAATGGGGTGGACACGCTTAGCCCGCAGGAGAAAAAGGACGAATATGAAAGCGAAGGTGGTGATACTTTTGACGAATTTGAATATGAGAACGAGAATGAGGAGTTAGATGATCAGCGGTTTACAGAAGAAGAAAATCCAGCATTGTATTTAACCACTATAGAAGAAGTACCAACGGAGGACGACCAAAATAAGAAAGAAGTTACGTTGGAAGAAATGTTAGTAGATCTTATAAAAAATAAAGAATTAACGTTACAACAACAACAGCAAGCAAAAGAAATTTTAATTAATGAGAAAGACCTGTTTGCACGAGGGCTTCACAATTTGGGACGAACTAACGTTGTCACTCACGAAATTAAGACGGGCGATGCGGCCCCAATTATGCAAACTCATTATAAGGCTGCATACGTAGAAAATAAGTTTATAAAAGAAAAAATAGATAGGTTACTAGAACAAGGTCTTATTGAAGAAATAAGTAGTCCCTGGGCCTCCCTAGTCGTAGTAGTACCAAAGAAGAATGGAAAGCTTCGATTTTGTATAGACTATTGAAAGCTAAACCAAGTTACGAAAAAAGATTCTTATCTGTTACCTCTTATAAACGACCTATTGGATACTTTTGGACAGGCCGAATGGTTCTCTATTCTAGATTTGATAAGTGGTTATTGGCAAGTAGAAGTAAAAGGAGAGGACAAAGAAAAAACTACTTTTACCACAAAAAATAGCACATATGCATTTAATGTAATGCCGTTTGGACTATGTAATGCGCCTGGTATGTTCCAGAGGTTAATGGATAAGGTCTTGCGTGAATGTATTGGAGAATATACCGTGGTTTACCTTAACAATATAAATATATATTCTGCAACTTTCGAAGAACATATATCCCATTTAAAGTCAGTTTTTGATAAATTACGCGGGGCTGGGCTAAAATTAAATCTGGAAAAATGTAATTTTTTTCAAACTGAAATTCATTATTTAGGTCATAAAATAAGTAGAAAAGGTGTAAGGCCGGATGAAGTCAAAATAGAAAAGATAAAAAACTTTCCCCTACCTAGCAATATTCATCAATTAAGAGGTTTTATCGGTTTATCCTCTTACTACCGCCGGTTTAGAAGGGGTTTTGCGAAAATAGCATAACCATTACATAAGCTATTAGAAAAAAACCAACCTTACGATTGGACTAGTGAACAACAGTATGCTTTTGAAGCATTAAAAAGGCACCTCATGACAGCACCTATATTAAGATATCCCGATTTCAAAGAAAAATTTTACCTATATACTGATGTATCAGAAACCGGATTAGGGGCTGTACTAGCCCAAAAAGATAAGCAACAACGAGAGTACGTTATAGCATACGCAAGTAAAGGGTTAAGTAAAACAGAAAGAAATTACTCAGCCCCAGAACTCGAGTGTTTAGCTATCGTATGGGCGGTTGAATACTTTCATCAATATTTAGGGGGCCAACATTTTATTTTAATTACTGATCATGCTGCGTTGAAATGGTTAAATACATCAGAATTAAAAGGAAAAAGGGCAAGATGGATACTTAGGTTGCAGTCATATGATTACACCATCGTCCATAAAGCAGGGAGAAAACATTCAATGTAGACGCATTGTCCCGGATGCACCATAAAGAATAGATAAAATAAAAGAGAATTAGTTAAAAATAAATTAAGATTTTTTCGTTGTAAACAAAATTTAAATAAATAAAAAGAGAAAGAGAAAGTTTTAGTTTATATATATATATATTACCTAGAGAAAAGGGATGACTCTTAAATATTAAGAAGTTAAAAATTTTTTTTCATTAAAAAGTGGCCAGGTTGGCATAAAATCCTTTGCCAAAGAACCTGCAGCACATGCGGCAAGTAAAAAGGCACTGCCGGGAGAGTGTTGAAACACCACAGACTGATGCAAAAGGCCTGCATCGAAAAGTCTACGACATGCGAATATCCAGGGTATATTCAGGTTCGTGTCGGTCTAGATGTGAAAATAAAATGAAAACGTTAATATTTAGGGTCATCCTAAAGATATAACATCAAGTAAAAATTACTGTCAGTAAAAGAGGGGATAAAAATAACAATTGGATAGAATAAATGGAAATTTTTTTTACAAGAGATGTGACGAATGGCTTGGTTCAAATAAGAAACTAAATATAGTAAATCAGTATTTAACTGTAATATGATCAGAGTGATGAGAAAATTAATTATGAGAATTCAAGATATACAGAATTTTATAAGGTTCCAAAACCAGAAGTTATTTGAACAAAGTCCGACAAATCAAGAGATATAGATGTAAAATTTACTAAGACGAGAAGATTTATTTAACTATATTTTTTTTTCTTCTTAAATTAAGTTATATACGTCATGAATTTATATAATAACATTTGTTTTTTTATTCTGTAGTTAATCCCTCAATAATCCTCTCATTTGATTTCTACTCAGTATATTAGATCAATACACCAGATCCCGATCGATCACCTATATATATCAATGACGTAGTTACTAGGGGTCATTTTTTTTTAGAAACATGTTAATCGAAGCTATTCTCAAATTAAGTGTACCACTGGTAAAAGGAATATTAAATCTGACGTTAAAGTCAAAATTCAGTCCAGGTAGTCGGTGTCCTGGCAAACAAATATGGTGCCACTTCGATATCAGCAATTAAAAGCTTACTTAATAGAACAAAAGATACCTCGAACATTTACGCCGCAGCAACGGCGTAGTATACAATCACAAAGCCAATTCTTTGAAGTAAAAGGAGGTTTAATTTATAAAAAAGATAAACACAAAGCGAACCGATTTTTAAGAGTCATTCAAAAATATGAAGTTGAACCTATCCTATTTTTAACATATACCCACCCGTTAGGAGAACATTTCGGAACCGAAATAATGTTTAATAAAATAAGGGATAAATATTACTGGCCACAAATGTATACGGACATAAGAAATTATGTCAGAACATGTGATGCATGTCAACGGCGGGGTAAGAATTTGGCGAAACCCCCATTACACCCAATTCCGGTAGAAGCACCATTTTTTAAGATTGGAATCGATATTGTAGAACTCCTATCAAGAACAGCAAGAGGGAATAAGTATATAGTCGTAGCCACCGATTACATGACCAAATGGCCAGAGGCCAAGGCTATAGAATATGCTAATGCCAACAAGGTGGCCGATTTTATTTATGAGGACATAGTGTGTCGGCATGGATGCCCGCAGTATCTGTTGTCTGACCGAGGAACACATTTTAGGAATTCATTAATGGATGAATTTCTAAAAAGATTTAAAATTGACCATCACTATTCAACCCTGTACTACCCTCAAACAAACGGGTTGGTCGAACGATTTAACAAAACTCTTTGTGAATCCATAGCCAAATTAGTGGTCAATGTACGAGATTGGGATCTCTTAATTTCTTCAATTCTGTTTGCATATCGGACAGCAAGACAAGATACTACAAAAATGACACCGTTTTACCTGGTATACGGGAGAGAGGCACGTCTTCCAATTTACCCAAGCGATTCAGAGAAAGTATTGGAAGGAACATTCTTACAACGACTATTCAAATTAATCGAGGTTGTACCACAATCCCGGACGGCCGCAGTAGAAAGAGTTGGGGAGGCACAAAAAATAGCCAAAGAAAGATATGATCAACAACTTAGGCCGTTAGACGACTTAAAAAGAGGCGATAAGGTATTAGTTTATAAGGCTTCTCAAGAACATTCGAAGAGCCATAAACTTTACCCCAAATGGAAAGTACCTTTTGTTGTCCATAAAAGTTTATCAAAGGGAGTCTTTAAGCTTTGCACCATCGATGGAAATATCATTAAAACCCCCATAAACAGAAAATTTTTAAAACCATATCGTAGCAGGGAGGCTCCACCTAATTAAATCAACGTTACCTTATTTATTATATATGATGGATATAAGACACTCGAGTTTATGCGTGGGACGCATAAAATAAGCGTGGGCGAGTGTCACAGGGTAAAAACGTGACATTATAAATAACGGATGATCATTAATCCGTGTACTACGCCACATTTCATATGTTAATTAGTCATGCATTGATTGACAATGCATAATGAACAATTATGATCGATAAGGCGTATCGGCAATTCCCAACCGATCATGCATATAATGAATCGTGCATAATCGATCAGGCGTGCTCGGGGCCCGGCGTACGGCGAAATGACTTAGAAACCTTTCAACCTTTAGGATAATATACGCATTATGATAACATCGTAGATAAGATATCGTACGATTTTAGTCTCGTAGTTTATATAACCTTCTAAATTGATTAGATTAGTGATTCCCATAACTCTTGTAAAGTATAAAAGGAGGTCGTTTGTGACTCTTCTTCCAGTCAGTAATCCTCGGATTATCTTAAATCTGAATTTGATATAATTTTAAGTCAGATTTCCCTTATACCCCCTCAATTTTTAATAAAATCGTGTTAAATCACCAAGTCACGCCTCTGGCGAGTTGCCTTGTTCTCATTATTTGTGTCGTTTAATTTAAGAATTGTCGAAATCTTCCCGTAACAATCCTAAACAACCACCCTCTCCCCAACAACCATTTCTTTCCATCACTTTTTGACTATACACATCTCCGACAATCTCCCTTTCTCCGACAACCTCCTTTCCCTGACAACATTCCTTTCCAACAACCTCCCTTTCCCTAACAACCTCCCTTTTCCCGACAACGGACAACTACTTCTTCCAAACACTGTTCACCACTTCACCAAAACAAACAATTAACTGACAACACACTTTCAACCTTTCCCTATTGCTATTCCGATTTATATTAATAAAAATGGTATAATAAATGATTTATTAAAATAAAATTTAAATAAATTATTAATTAATAAAAAAAACATTGATAAATAAAATTTTGCCGGCAAATCAAATTTTAAGATCACGTGTAATGTAACTCAAATTTACGTAGTCAAATTTACATTATATGCGATCTTAAAGTTTGATTGGCCGGAGGAATTTTTTGTTTAATATTTAATTTTTTTTTAAAAGTTTCATTTTTTAGTTTAGTTTTTCTTAATTTAATGTTTTGTTTTAAATAGTTATTTTTTTAATTTAATTTTATTATTATTTTAACTTATGTTTTTTTGATTTTTTTTAACTTAACAATGTTTTTGTTAAATATAACTTAAAACGGTATTTTTTTTATAAATTAGATGTAATATTTAAATATTTCGGGAAAACTAGTAGCGTGTTTTGAAAAATTGTGTTAGGAAAGTGGCAGTGTCGATATCAGGGAAGGGTGATGTTGGGAAAGGGGTGTTAGAGAAGGCTGGTGACAAGAAAAAATGGCATTGGAAAGAGTGGTGTCGGGAAAGGGTGTATCAGGAAGTATGGTGTTTAGAAAGAGTTGTGTCAGGTAATGGTGATGCTAGAAAAAGAGTGGTATCGGGAAAAAATGAGTAGTGTCGGGAAGGGTAATGATGGTGTCAGGGAAGAATGGTGCTTGGAAAGAGTGGTGTTGGGAAGGGTGGTGTCGGAAAAGGATTGTCGGATAGGAAGTTGTGTTGAGGAAGGGATTGTCGGGAGTTGGAGAGGGGATTGTTGGCACATAATCACCTCAAACGTGTTAATTAAATTAAAGCAAGTAAAATTCTTAATTTTAATATTGTATTTTATTCTTGCTTTGGCGAATTATGAATTCAAAATATCGATCAACCCCTAAATCAGTAACTCGTGATATTATAGCGTTTTGCAAAAAGATGTGACCCGGTGATTTTTTAATGATGATGACTGAGAATCACTGAGATTCAAAATTGTCTGTTACTTTATATTTTCGATTGGTTACGTTTATATTTCTTTGAAATCGGTTTAATTCTTAAAATCTCAAAAAATCTATAAAATCTCCGATTTTCACACGACATTGTGATCTGCAGAGGTCACATCTTTTTGCAAAGTGCAATAATTTGCGCAAACTAACACAGCCCGAATTACTATATGTACTGTTAACAAGTTCTGTAATAGGATTTTTTACAATAAATTATGATAGAAATCGTAATAATTCTAATGTGAACTTTAACTGTTTATTGTTATGCTGAGATAGAACTAACTTACTAATTTAATTTTCAAATAAAAACTAAATAAAATAAGTGGCGCATAAATGCTACTTAATGCAAAACCCCTATATAGTCACTTTTTATATTTTGTAATATACTTGTGACTATATAGAGGTAACCTCTATATTAGTCACACCTCTTTACAATCACAGTTTTTTGTATCCCGAGGGTGTGACTATAGAGGGGGATGACTGTATAATTTTAACATAAAATTTCAAACCGCTTAATATTAGATACTTTCCCGTTCCTGGTTTTGGCGCAGTTACCTTATTCATAATTTATCCAGAGATTATCATCCGAAATTGCATGTAAGGCGCAAAATTTTTTCTGGGCAATGCTAGGGTAAGCATCAAGCAATTTCTGCTCAAATTATAATTCCCGGGTAAGATTTTTTTAAAATTATATCAGGTTTGATCGGGCTTTACGAGTCAATGAACAGAGCCCGAACCCGACCCGATACTTTTATAGGCCCGGCCCGAACCCGACCCGATTTATAACGGGTCAATAATTTGAACCCGACCCGGGTCTGAACCTGGCCCGTCCCGTACCCTAATCGTAACCATATATCTGTATTTCTCTTGATTTCGATGATTTTTTTTTAAACTTTAAACATTGTAGATAATCATTCACTGATCGACATCATGCATGTAGACAAACAAAACTCGCGACCTCCAATTTTTGGGGTCGTTTAAAGCGTTGTGCAATCACGTGATATAAGGCCAATCAAATTGGTTGTTTTGATCGACACGGATCAGCCCGACGAAGAAAAAAAGAAGAAAAAAAGCGAGAAAACGAAGAATACAAGAAAACCAATGCCTAAACCTATATTGATGCACTAATAAAAAATGTCGGGAAGGGGATTTTACCTATAAAACATGCCTAACCCTAACCCCGAACTAACCCTTACCCTAACTTTAACTAAATAGTCAAAAACATATGATGCACAACGCTTTAAACGTTCCCCAATTTTGTTCGTAAATGTAGATAATCATTCACTGATCGACATCATGCATGTAGAAATCAAAACTCGCTTCGCTTTAGCTGACCTCCATTAACGAACAAAGAATTTTGTCCTGTATCATGTGATCGGAAACTTTTGTTGACGATGCTGGGAGGGATTAATTCGCATAGGCGAAAAATATAAAATCCCTTTTTTTTAATTATTTTTATTATTAATTGTTATACAAGGAATTATATATGAACACAGTTGAAAAAGGTTATTAAAGTAAAACATATAATTAAAAGGTTTAAATAAATAATTTTTAAAGCAAAACTGCAGATATGTATAATGGCTAGTTTAAAAACCTCCAAATAGATTATTAAATAATAGTCTAAAGTTGTACATGTAGTTAGTTGTTTCTTGTTGTATATAAACGAAAAATTTGGTCAATTTGATTGGTCAATGTTCGCACATGGATCGACGTAAATTATCCTAGAAAGTCCATTAATTAAAGTTAATAGTACGTTAAACAATTCAAATGTAATAAAAAGGTGCTACATATATAGTAATGGCAAAGTATCACACATACTTATAAGTGCATCAAAATTTGTTGTTGTTTCACATTTGAATTTCCAAAATACGTATTAAATATATGCTACTACATGTATATATGCGTTTTGATAACTCTTTCCTTGATATCAACACTTCTTAATATATTCAATCACATCCATTTGTTGTAATTAACTACATATTTTTCCCATTTGATTGGTTACCTTTAAAACGTTTTCAACATATAAACAAAACCTTTTACCCGATGTCAAGTCAAAAAGCACATCGTCGAAAGAGTATAAATATCGACAGCTCCGAAAACCTCACCACTCCCACTACACAAAGAACGGTAGATACTATCACCTTCCAACAACGTCAATATCAACCCCATTCCCTTATGGACCAAAAATCTTATCAATCACATAATGATAGATATTTGTCAACAATCGATGGAAAAAAGAGTACGCCAATAACAAAATCAAAAATTCAAGAACCGTTTTTTCAGAAAAAAGAACGAAAAACACTTAAACCACCGTATATTAATTATGGATCGATAACTAGTATGAGAGAATTTATCTATATGATTGCGTTTTTTGTAGCTTTAGTGGTGTTTTTAGGAAGTTTGTGTGGTATAGAAACGCCATTTGATGAAGTGCAACCAATTGATAAAAAAATTCAAGTTCCTAAACCAGAAGATACATTGCCTAACGAGGAACGTCTTGTAACAATGAGGGATGATGATAATTACGAAAATGACGGTTACAATAACGATTACAAAAGCGAATATTACAAAAACGACGACAAAAACGAAGATTACAAAAACGAAGGTTACAAAAATAACGATTATCAAAATGAGGATTATAACACTGAAAATTACCAAAATCATCTAGATAATAATAAGATTAAGAAAGGAGACATTACAGATTTATTTCCTGATGATGAGGTTTTAGATGAACCAATGGTTCAAGATGAAGGATTTGGCCATTTTGATGAACTCCTTTCCAAAAATGATAAAAGTAGTGACATTTCAAGTCAGAATTATCTTAGTGAAGACGAATTAATGGAATTGTTAAATCCTACAGTTTATTCTATCTTGAATAAATCAACTCAAGCAGCTGGTCGACCGAATAAATTAACGAAAAAGATCCATAGACATTATCACATAAAATCAAAAGAAACAGACGAAGAGATAAAAGTAATAGACTACTCTGACTATACTTACAAATCACCGCAGCCCCATTTCACATATGTAGATGTAATTAATTCATTGACAGATGAAGAATTAGCGGATATTAAAAATATTCAGGTATTAGAACTTAATTCGGATGAAAGTTTGGATTCATCATGCGGAAAATGGCAAGAAGAATATATGAAGTTGCATGCAAATATTTTGGATGATAAAGAGGAACAGAGATACGTTACTTATATTTGTGATGCTAATACAAATTGTGGTGGATTAGCGGATCGGTAAGTTATATGATAATATACATCCTGTCGTCTGTCCATTGTTTAAAATAATTAAATAATATATATATATATATATCATTTCCTTTTTTTAATAAATTACAAGAATATTTGGCATGACATCAACGTTCCTATTCGCTCTTCTTACAAACCGAGCTTTTCTCGCAGACTGGCAGGTTCCTATCCCATTAGACACAATATTCTCATCACCAAATGTCGACTGGAGTTATGACTCCCTTTCACCTTCACCTTCACTTCTTGCTTTGCAATCCAGTGACCTTAACGTTATCGACTTTGACGCTCAACATCTTGACCAATATTTTATGTTACATAATTGGACTTTAAAGTATCCAGAACCGTTTATAAAGTTTTATACAAATAGAGGAATGATAATGAGAACTTTTGGATCAAAACATTATTCAAAATATTTAAAAGATATTGGATTAAGACCACACACGGCCATTGGGTGTATTCTTGATTATTTGTTTCGTCCAGTTCCCGAAGCTTTGTGGTTTATCACGGAATATACATCTTTATTTGCGTTACCTAGCATTTTTTCTGTTGGAATCCAAATTCGAACAGGTGATTCTAAGATGAATAATAAAGATGGTCTAGGACATTCACACTCGTTACAGGAATATAAACATTTTTTTAAATGTGCGGATCAATTAACTCAAATGTATTCTGCACCATCGCAAAAAGTTATTTATTTTTTGGTAACAGATTCTGTAAGGCTAAGGGATGAAGCTATTCAGAAACTTGAACATGTAATTGTTTCAGGATTACCTGTCAGCGGTGAAGGAAATAAAGGAGAGGACTATGATTGGGATAAAGCAGACGAAATTAATGATGCGATAATTGAGAATTGGATATTGAGTAAAACTGATTACAGAGTATGTATTAAAATAAATAATATATATATATATATATAATATATTCTAATCATCAAATTTTCTATTAATTTGTTTTGGTAATGAAATAGGTCATATCACCAGGTGGGTATGGAAAGTTATCAGCATTCCATTCAAAGCAATTACATTCCACTGTGTCTATGGTATACTCTGGACTAAATGATCAAGTACCGGATTGTACACGCGAGGATGCATTCACAACATTTAATAAGTTAGCTAGTGAATTGTCTTTAGGATAATTGTTTGGGTAATTATTTCAAAGGATAAGGTTTATTTAATTTTATTATCAAAACTGTTATTTTTATTTATGAGCTTGATTTAATCTAGAAGTTGTATAGTAACAAATATATAGTATATAAAATAATACAATGAAATTAATTAATGCTTAATGTTAATATATGCAATCAGGTTACCACAGAAACTATAGTGCAGGACATCTAAAGGCAGAAATCATGAAATTTGTCCAATTTTCAAAATTTCATATTTAAATTTGATGTCTTTGTGAATTTTTGCATTTTGATTGGCTAATAAATAATGTTTAAAAAATATTTTAAAATTAATTTAATTAAAATTAGCCAATAGCAGAAGGCTATAACATGTGACTTGTTCTATTTTTGGCTAAATTTTTATGTATCAAATAAAAATACTGTACTATGCTTTTAAACTTATTAATTGAAAAAATATACAATGATTTTTGAAAAGTAAAGCTACTAAGTTGTAGTAAATAGCTAAATTACAAAATATGGGCCAATTTTGTAATATTCTTTTTATATTGAATATTATTAGCTTTTAAAGTTTGTGAGTCTTTAGGTGTCCTGCACTGTACAATAGATTTTTAGAGACAAAACATATTACTTAATGTAGCTAAAAATTAGTGTGATAGGGTTATCAATACTAAAAATAGATGGTACTGTTATACCTGAGCTAGGTTTAGTTTACTTTAGCTATGAATATTATGTATAACTTTTTTTTTTTTTTTTAAACTTTGGCTGCCTCGCTGTGATCTTTATTAATTGTTTTCATATTACATTGTATACATGAAATGAGGATACAACTAGCCACACGTGCACTTTTGGTACCTAATTTAAATAGTCCACCCGAAGGTTCTATACTAGTTGCCATACCTACAACCCAACTACGGAAGTTGTCTATTTAAACCCTCTGGTCTCCGTATACGCTGCATTACTACTTCTTAACAGACCCGACTCACTCCATTACCTCTAGGATAATCAAGTGCGACCAGCCACACTAGCCTCACCCAGGACAAACCTAGGTTCGTCTAGACCAGTCCAACAACTGGTTTGTTTACCATGAACAACCACGTCCCATTTCATAGTCATTTCTGGATTTTCAGTACCGACGCATCTGCATTATACCGACACTCGCAGTCCGGTTTCACTCCGAACTGCTAAACACATCCCTTGCCCTTATAAGGTTCGTTCGGGTCCCGGCACCGACCTTATTTATAGTAGCACTGTCAAAGATCCTACTCTACCTCCTTATTCGGGACTTTCCAAATAGGTTTCTGTTTTTCTGGTTCCTTGGATTCTTCGGTGTAACAATAACACCATTGCGCCCGAAAGCTCCTATTCAAAATAGTGAAACCAAGGTTACAGGTTTCTCACCCAACCGATCTGATCTACAGTTACCATAACACAGGCCTAATTTTTCATTATCGTCGTCAGTGGGATTTGAACTTTCAACCTGCCACTTGGGGGTGACAACCTGGCCACTTCTTTAAGTCGCCACACCCTTATATATAACTAATTACAATGCTTATTTATATACTAAAATAAAATATATAAATTTATTGCAATTATATGTTAAGAGGATTATAGTAATTTGGTTATAAAAAAAACAAATACCAGTAGCTAAATGTATATAAAAATACAAATAGTAATATAACAAGTATAGTTATATGTATATATCAATACAATAACTCGTTTTTATTGATAAGTTGTTTCTAGCTATTAATTCTTTTGTTAGTATACCGGGCTGTTTTATATATATTTAGGTTATAGTCATTGTCTATTACATTTAGCAGATATGTATATATCTATTCTATCAGTTAATTATTGTAAGAGATTATAATGAAATCCAGATTAAAATGAAAGTATAATATAAAATTTTGAAAAATAAATTTTTTTGGAGTGCAATTTTTAGGATTAGGAGTTAGAGTTTTTTTTAAAGTAATGTTATAATAAACAAGTATTTGTAGGTTTTAGAAGGTTAGCAGGTTAAGTAGAAATATAGATTTTATTTTAAATTATGATTTGTGATAATTATTATATCTAATTTATAATAGAAGAATAAATATGTTAATACTAAAATACATCTTTTTTTTTTTTTTTTACAACTTTGGCAGTCTTGCCAAATTCTTATAGATTTATTTACTAAAAATTTTTTTTAATACATTACAATCAACAGACTTCGACCTCATTTGGCTACAAATAAAATTTGCGCCCAGATGCGACCAGCCATATCGACTTACATATAAGCCAAAAAAAATTCGTTAGCTATAGTTACAAACCAACTTTGCTTTATGACCTACTCCTTTAAAAACTCCTTCTCTAAGCTTCTCATAAAGAAGAATAAAAACAAGAGGAAGATTAAAATAGAGGGACAAAACTAAATACCCAATAAAATTAACTAAAAACCAAAATTATACATTCAAGAAAAACTAAAAAAAAGAAAAACCAAAGAAAAAGCAAGAAAAAATAGACTATGAAGATGTTATTAAGCCTATACTAGACTATAAAAATTATATAACACTGTATAGACTATATCTACCAAAGTGTTATATGTACAGGAAAGAACAAAAAAACTATGTCTCGAACTCTGCGACCAAGTAAAAAATTCTTCAAGATTCTATAACATGTTATTCATTGTTTATTTGATAACCAAACACACTTGTGACGGTACTGGTTCCGGTCTAGGGACACATACCCAATTTGGAAGGAGTAAACACTGCTGATCTTTTGGAGGGGATAAGCTAGAATTAGGGTTGGGGCACGTATTAAAGGGCATGCCTCAGGGGGCATGCCCCCTGGTGCATGCCCAGGGCATGCCTTTGGCCAAAAGGCATGCCCCTATCATATGATTTGACCATGTGACTTTAAAGGGATATGATTGGACAATTAAGTAAACCAGTACCATAGTACAAAAATTATAGCATAGCTATAGCCCAAATTTAGTTATTTCTATTTAGTTTATCTAAACAAATAAGATTTTTATTTTTGGCAAAAATAAAATAGCGACCTGTCGCTATGCGACCCCTATATGATCGACCAATCATTTTTTAAATTGGCAATCATATAGATGATCTTTTTTTGTTTTTTTTAGATGATCTTTTTTTTGTTTTTTTAGATGATCTTTTTTTTGGTTTTTTTTATTTTTTTTAACGTGAAAATTTTTTTAGTTGTTTAGAATCTTCGCTGGAGTTATCGCTGGAGTTGTCACTGAAGTTGTCGCTAGAGCTGTCTCATTATGTTTTGGTGGGTCTTCTTTGTTATTTTTAATGGGTCTTTGTCGTTTTTGGTAGGTTTTCTTCGTTTTTCGGTGGTGCTTCGTCGTTTTTTGGTGGGTCTTCGTCATTTTTCAATGGGTCTTCATAGTTTTTCAGTGGGTCTTTGTAGTTTTTCAGTGGGTCTTCGTAGGCTTTTAATGGGTTTTCGTAGTTTTCGATGAAATTTCTTTGTTTTTTGGTAGATCTTCTTCGTCGTTTTTTGGTAGGTCTTTTTCGTTGTTTTTTGGCAGATCTTCTTCGTTGTTTTTTGGTAGGTCTTCTTCGTCGTTTTTTGGTGAGTCTTCTTTGTCGGTTTTCACTGAGTTCATTCAGTAGGTTCTTTGTCTCTTTGAATTTTTAGTGAGTTCTTCCGGTAAGTTCTTTAGTGGCTTTTGGTTTTCTTTGATGGGTCTTTGTTGGGTTTTTTAGTAATTTTGTCGTTTTTCGGCAAGTTTATTAAGTAGGTTCTTTGTCTCTTCGGTCTCTTTGTCAATTTTCGGTGGTTCTTCCAGTAAGTTCTTCAGTGGTTTTTCGTCATTTTCAGTAGGTTCTTCCGGTAAGTTCTTCGGTGGGTCTCGTTGTTTTTCAGTGGATTCGTTTAGTAATTCTTTGTCATGGTTTTAGCGTATACATTTGAATATATAAATTTTTTAGCAGAAAAGGCTTCGTACAGTTTGTGGCGGATTCCTTCGGTAAATTCTTTACTGTTTTTCGGTATCTTCTTCGGCGTTTTTCAGCACCTTTTTCATCCTGTTTTCACCCCATTCTTTTCTTCTTGTTTCTTACTGTTTCCACCGTTTTCAACCCATTTTCTTCGACATTTTTCTTGTTATTTCTTACCGGTTTTGCCATTTTCAACCCATTTTTTTCGTCATTTTTCTTGTCATTTCTTGCCGTTTTCGCTGTTTTCTTGTCATTTTTGTCCTATTGTATTAAAAAAAAATTATTAAAATAAATAAAAAACTTAAAAAAAATAAATAAAAAAAACTTAATAAAAAAAAAATTAAAAAAACTTAATAAAAAAAAGCTTAATAATAAAAAAAAACTTAATAAAAAAAAGTATTAATGCATGTTATCGATCTTGATTGGTCGATTACGGGGTTACTATGGCGATGGCTCGGCATAAAATAACACCCTTTATTTTTTATCAAAAATATTTATAATTTATAAAATAAAATATTGTATCATTTACTATTGTTTTCAATATTTCTTATTGTAAAATTATATAAATAACATCTAACTCATTTTTCTGTAAAAAGATTGGTTAGTAATTATCTATATGATTTATAATAAGAAATATTCAAAAATTAATAATAAATGATGCATTTCATAGTTTGTTAAAATACTTTAATTTTATAAATTTGCTGTAATAATTAGATTTTATTTTGTAAAAAAATCAAGAAATTAAAGATTTAAAAAGCAAATATTATGTTAATACTTATAGTTAATTTAAGATTATAAAAGCTAAATCTATATAAACAAGATAGCATTTCTTAATAAATAGCAGACTAAAGCAAAGTATTTTTTTTAAAGGTTTAAAAAAGATAGTAAAATAAAGTTTAATATATTAATTTATTGGTCAGTTGATTTATATGAATTAGCCAATTATAATCTTTATAGAAGGCATGCCCGGGCACAAAAGGGCATGCCCTTGTCAAAGGCATGCCCCTCTGGGCATGCCTCAAAAATTTCCCATGCCCCCAATCCTAGCTAGAATGCCTACTTTTTGGAGCATGGCGAACATTTGTTTTAATTAGTTAAAAAATGCAAACAAGTAAACAAATATGCAATGTAAATCATTATATAAATTTAGATATACCAGTACAATCACGTTGAATATGTAACATAAAATGTGTAGAGAGATGGATAGTTGTATTCAACTAGTATTCGACTTTATCTATGTCGCCTATGCTGATTTCTTCAGAATCCTTTTATGGTAAAAGTTATGATTATCGTTTATCCGTTATTGGAAAGAAGTTAATTTTTTAATTGTGAGTATGGCGTATGAAGGAATTAAACTTGCGATCAATAAATATTAAATATTAAAATATTCTGGTTTGTGCGTATCACTTTGATGATTTTTGTTAGTTGAATGATAGGCTCAATAGTATTACGAGTTTTTTTTTTTTTTACAATGTGTAATATATAACAATTTGTTCATACGAAAAGGATTCTTTCATTATGATTTAATTACGAATCTTCTTTATTAAAACATGAAACCATATTATGTGTTAAATATTATGTAAATATTTCAACCAAGTGTAAAATAGATGTTGATGATCAATATGACTATATTTGATAATCATTATGACTATATACCAGTATGATTATATGAAATTTAATCATTATGACGTTAACGGAATTTTTAAATTCTGGAATTATGTATTTTTGTCATGGCTTCATTGTTCATAAGATTTTTCTGTTTTTTTTGGGCCTTGGGTTCATCTTTTGTTTAGTAACTAGTTTCATCCTGCCTTGGTCAACTTACCTGTAATCACCAGGAAGGCATTACATTTTACTGACATTTGTTTCACTAATGAGCTTTTTACAGATAATCAATTTATGGTTAAGTTGTTTCATATTTTACTGACGGCTTATTTTGCAAAGTAATTCTAATCATTATCATTAGGATTAAACTTAGAATCAAGTTATATGAGTTATTGGTTAATTATGAATAAACTCGTCTGTAACCTAATTATCTGTAAAATAAGTTTATAAGTTTATCAGTGAAGCAAATGTGGTGTTTTAAAGTGGCTATTGGTATACAGATTTCTTCGTGATGAACAGTTATTGGGGGTCACAGTAATTTGGAAAGTTTGTCAAATGCAAGATTGGAAAACTTTATGGAATTACATATTCGATTTGTTATTTCAACCTTAGATGCAAGTATTTTTTGTTTAATATTGTAATTGCGTCTGATTATTGGAATTGAATTACTAAATAATTATCCTTTTGCCAGAGCAAAATATTATTGTTGTTTAGTTATTGGTAAGTACAGGTGGGTTCTACAACTATTCGGACAATGCAAGGGCCTTTTATTTGGTAATTAAGCACTATAGAGTACAAGAGAGTGAGTATAAAGGTTAATTATGATTAGGCCATGCGAAGTTAATTAGTGTTTTATATTACCTACTGGCCCATTTTTTCAAATTTTTAATTTTTTTTTTTTTTTTTTTTTAGATCCCAATTGTGCCAATTATTCGATTTTTGGTATTTATTTTTTTCTGATATTCTCTTCTGGTAATGGGACCTTAATTTCCTGTACTTGTCTGATAGGGCTAACACAAATTTTGATTCCTTATTGTGCAGTAGGAAAAATTAACCTTGTATAATCTTAAATGTAAGCAGTTCTATTAATTTATAGTAATTTAAAAAAAAAATCTGACTAACTGACTCATGTTTTCAGATTCCATATAATGCAAACTAAAAAATCAACTTTACATGACTTAACCAAAATCGGTATGAAGATTAATTTGTTCACTTAAATGAATATGTTTCAAGAAAATATATGAATTTTAACGTAATTATTTAAATTATGTTCATAGACTTTCTCGAAATATAGTAAATCCTCCCAAAGTGTATTTATCCAAAATCAAAAAAAGTTTGTATCTTGATTTGATAGTGAAAAGAGATTTCTTTACTTAAGTCATTAAGGTTATTTAACTGTGCCTTTAGCTTTTTATAATTCAGATCATTTAATAGATTTACTAGGTATTAGTTCGGACAGGCTCTCTAAAGTTCATTAGATTACAATTTACATAGTATATTCATGTATATATATTTTTAACTTAATGTATTTTTATAAATATATTTATTATTTAATTGATGATTCGCCACTCAACAGAAGAATGACCTTAGTATAACGTAATGCAGATCACTATGTAAATCCTATATGTATGGAATGCAGCGTTCGTCAAAGAATAACCTTTTATTTTACTAAGTTAACGAGCAAAGTCGATTAATTGAAAATTGTAGAGCTCAATGAGACGATTTTAACGGTGGTTAGATCATCCAAATCGGTCTAGTGGATGCCGAGATATATTCGAAAAACGATTGGCTACCTATATAAAATTACTATGTAAACGGATATAAACAATAGTCTGTTATATAGAAATTTTATATAGTCGCCCAATCGTTTTTTGAATATATCTTGACAACCACTGGGCCGATTTGGATGTTCTAACCACTGTTAAAGTCATCTCATTGAGCTCTTCAACTTTCAATTAATCGATTTTGCTCGTTAACTTAGTAAAATAAAAAGTTTTCTTGAACGAACGCTGTATTCTGTACATATAGGATTTACATAGTGATTTGCATCACGTTACACTAAGATTATTCTTCTGTTTAGTAGCGAATCATCAATTAAAGGTTTAGAATAATAACGTTTTAAACATTTCGCATAAAGGTAGCTTGCAAACAAAGCAAGTCTTTGAAAAAATTTTGGATTTTACTATAACATTACTCTTAATTCATCATTTTTTTCATCCAAATCGCCTATCATCAATTTCATTTTTTTATTAACTACAAATTTTAATTTTATATAAAAATAAAAACACTATGTATTAAAAAAAAATTTTACCAGTTTTTGGTAATTCTTTCTGAATTACTTCGGCAACCATTAAACTCGACTCTTTTTTTTTCTTTTGTTCTAGCAGCCTCTTCATTCTTTGTTTTCTAGTATTGTTTTTCCATATGCTCTAAAAAGCATTAATAATTATATAGCTTTTTAAATAATTTATAATTTACAATATACTGTTACATAAATTATAGCACATACCTTGGAATAATTACGGTTTTAATAGTTTCCTCGATGCTTGTTCGTTTGAATTAGTCACATATATTTGTGACAATTATCGGGAAAATAAAAACATTAATAATCTGCAGTAATGTTCAAATTTATCAAATAAGTGCAGAATTTTGTTTAAAAAATTGCAAAGATCTTCAAAATTTAAATTTTTGCAGTTTTTTGCAGATTTTTTGCCAAAAATCTGTGAAAATATTTAAAAAGTATTATATTCACAGCTTATAATAGAATCAGGAAAATAAAAACATTAATAATCTGTAGTGATCTTCAAATTTATCAAATAAGTGCAGAATCTTGTTTAAAAAAATTACAAAGATCTTCAAAATTTAGATTTTTGCAGTTTTTCGCAAATTTTTAGCAAAAAATCTGTGCAAATATTTAAAAAGTATAATCTTCGCAAATTATAATAGGCACCACCTATTGCGATAATCTCCAAAATTATAATTTCAATACTTACCTGCTAGTAAGAACATGAGAAAATCAATAAACAAAACAAACTGAAAATAAATATAAAGTAAAAAAACACAGTTTTTTTTTATTCGCTTTTTTTTTTTTATTATTATTTTTTTTANTCGCAAATTATAATAGGCACCACCTATTGCGATAAGTAAGAACATGAGAATTTCAATAAACAAAACAAACTGAAAATAAATATAAAGTAAAAAAACACAGTTTTTTTTTATTCGCTTTTTTTTTTTTATTATTATTTTTTTTATTCCGATTTTTTTTATTTAAAATTCAAAATAAACAAAAGTAAATTCCGGTTATTCCCATAATAAGGAATAACTGTAATTTACTTTTATTCCCACGTATGTATTTCTGTACTTTTTTTTTATATATTTTAAACTTTTTATTTTAATTTTATCAGGTTTTTTTTTATTTTTAATAATTTTATTGATTTTTTTTTATTTTTTTTTTATTTAAATTATTTTTTTTATTCTGTATTTTTATTTTTCTAATTTTTAATATTTTTAATTGATTTTTTTTTTTAACATTTTTTTGTTATCGTTTTATTTTGTTTATCGTTTTTTTTTATTTTTTTTTTAAATCAATTTTTTTTTATTATTTTTTTTTGTTAAACGGTTCTTTATTGTGATAATCACCAGTTCTGCAGTTACACAAAATCAAGATCAGTATTTTTTTTTATTTAATTAAATTTACTTTTTATAACTTACTAATTTTTTTTTGATTTTTAGGTTCTTGTCGTTGGAGTCGTCCATTCTGGTGCTTGTTCTTCGTCGTTGGTATCGCTGGCACTTGTCTTGTGGTTTTTCAGTTCACAATGGGCTTTAGATTTTCGGGTAAGCATACTGATTTGATTCCTTCGCCTTCAAACTTTTTTGCTCTATTAATATCTTGTTTCTTAATATAGATTTCGTTTTTTTTGTGATTCGGTAAGTTTTGTTAGATTGGATAGTATAAGCTGCTATTATGTTAGGATTAGCAGGTATTTGTTAAAGTTTGACATGTCTTGTTAGGTTAGGCATGTTTCTTGTTTACTTTGTACGTACTAACTTTTTTTCAAGTTTTTAGGTACTTTCCTTTGTGGGTTCTCGTTCTGGAGTCGTCCATATTGGTGTCTTTGTTACTGGAGTCGTTCATTCCAGTTTCGTTTAACACGTTGAGTAAAAAACGAAGAAGTACGTCGTTGGAGCCGTCATTGGTGCCGTCATAAACTATATACTTACAAATTGGTAATTTAACACGTTGAGCGAAAGAATGAAAAAGTATGTTGTTGGAGCCGTCGTTGGAGCTGTGATTTGGTAAGTTTTTTTTACAATTTCTTTGGCAAGTGTTTTGTGGTTTCTTTTGTAGGTTCATAATTTTTAGTTGGATTCACAATAGGTTTTTTATCAGTTTTCGCGTATTTTTACATCGTTGCGTCTCTACAGTGGTTTCTCTATGGTGGTTGTGTTTCTATGGTGGTTTCTCTACGGTGGTTGTGTGTCTCTACGGTGGTTTCTCTATAGTGGTTGTGTCTCTACGACAAATAGGATTAGAGTTAAAAATAAGATTAGTGTTTATTGAAAATAGGATTAGGGTTTATTGAAAATAGGGTTAGGGTTAGAGATAGGGTTTAGATTACGGTAGGTTAGTGTTTTTGTTAAAATAAGGTTGGAGTTTAAAGAATTGGTTCGAATTGGTAGCTTAGTTTAGGATTGGCATTTTAGCTAAAAATTGGGTAAGGTTTTGATTTGTATAAGAATTAGTACACAGTAAATAAAAAAAAATAAAATTGTATTTAATGCGTAAATAATTAATTAATTATATATAAGTTATGTAATATAGATATATATTATATATAATATATACTTATATTATAATGTATATTATGTGATCAGATAAACTCTATTAATGCGCAGTTTTGTATAGATCTAATAATCTGCGCAGATTTCAAAAAATTTTTTCTTTGCAGACCGCCAACAGGGTCACAGATCTGCGTGGATTTTTAATAAAAAAATCTGTACAGATTTGTATCTGTGCAGATTTGTATAGATCTAATAATCTGCGCAGATTTCCAAAAAATTTTTCTTTGCAGACCGCCGGCAGGGTCGCAGAACTGTGTGGATTTTAATAATTGATTTTTAAAAAAATCTGCACAGATCTGCACTATAAAAACTTCCCCGATAATAAACAAAACGATTTCTTTAGCATGCCCATATTAGTAGATTTTTGAACTAAGCGAACACTTTTTATTCATTCTTTTTCAACGTTAATTCCATAAAGATAAAAATATCCCAATTCATATATTTCATCAACACATGAACTTTGCAGTTATAAGCTAGCAGTTTAACGGTTGTAACTGTTTATAGTAAATGCTTAAATAAAAAGCATATTTTTAAGGAAGTATGAAACATTTACGGTCTGGTTATTTAACAATATATAGTTGATTAGAGAGAAATTTGACAAAAAACAATTTTAATAAATGTTATACATACCAAAAATAAATTGAACAAAGTTTATTTATTTAGTTTATGCCATATAAATAAAATAAAAAAATATTATCGATTACTCCCTATTAATTCAACAAGTATATATATTTAATTAGAGAATATAAATATGCATAAAGCACAATATTCCAATGTTTCTTTAATTTTGCTTTTCTGTATATTACAAAGCATTAGGATATGGGGTGAAGTCAATAGAAATGTGACAAATCTATCTAATAAATTTGTCCCATTTCTATTGACTCTACTCCATATGTTCAATAATATAAATAACTATTTGAACAATTTATGATAAATATGATGATAAGATAACATACCTCCTCTTCCGTTTGAGAACATGAGTTTTTCTAATTCTTTTATGATCCTTAATCTTCGTATTTGCGTTTTTCTAATACACGATCATTTAAACAATGTCAACGAAGTAATAAATTATTACCTTTATTTTTTATTTTATTTTAACGTCTTGTTCTATCTTATTTCTAATAGAAAAAGTTAGCCTACGGTACTAGAACTTCTTTCAACTCAGGCCATTGTATTTTTTTACTAGTACCAAATATTTACTAATAATAAATAAGTTTATTTAACGATTAATAGCCAATTAACTCATTCGTTACATACCGTATTACCATATTTGATCTATACTGATCTTTTTTTACAGAAAACATGCAAAGAGTTGAAGAACGCTATAATATGGTTTAAAAAAATTTTATTATGTGAAACTACAAGTTGTCAATTGACGATGTGGTTTTTCATAGTAATGGTTACTTTAAAAAATTTTTTATATTGTGTAACCTAGTGATCTTTAAGCCAATCAAATCAAATGTCTACCATGCTGACATAGTGTGATCAGTGTTAAAATTCAAAGCAAAAATTACTTGCAACTATACAAGTAAAAAAATTTTTTATTTGTACAAAATTTTTTTTGTTTGTATAGCTACAACTTTGCAAAAATATATATGTTATATTTGAAGTTATAATTTATTTGAAGTTGCAACTTTAGATATCTAAACTAGTATCTGACTAGAATTAAGCTTTTGTAATTAGATCTTTATATATATAATTCTAGTCAAGTGCTACTTTAAATATCTAAAATTATAACTTCAAATAAAAGACAACTTCAGATACAATATATAATATATATTATATAAACTTTGGTGCAATTTTTTTAAATTTTACTTGCACATTTTGTTTGAATGTTTTACAAAATATTTGTACATTAAGAAAAACTATTGCACATGTGCATCTTGTACAAGCCAATTTTAAATACTGAGTATAATATTATAATGTTACAAATATAGAAGCAATTATATAGTTTAATAATCTTAAAATCTAATGATCTATCCATTATTAAAAAGAGATGATGTTCAGATTTAACAATACTTAATTATTGTATTTAATTAAATTTTTTAATAGAAAATTGCGTATCCCTTAGATTGTAACACAGTCAAATTTGCCTGCGTATTTTAAAATTTTTAATAAAATTTTAAATATTGATTTTAGTCATATCTTTTCTAAGTAAAAAATATTCTTTGAGTTTTGTTTTAGTAACTTTGTTATAAATTTTTTTTAAAATTATTAGAAAACTTTAATATAATAAATGTTTAAAGTTCTTGTATTGGCATTTTTACTATTAAAATTTTTCTTTAGATTTTTTCAAATTTTATATGTTCCCGTCTATAAAAAAAATCTTTACTTCTAATACAAGTCTTAATTTTTACAAGTAAATCATTAAAGTTGCAATAATGAAAGTTGTCATCCTTTATATAAACTACAATATTGTCTTAAGAACTATAGTTCTAAAACTAAAACTAAATAAGATCGCAGAAAAATTGTAATAAAATTTTTTAAAAAAATTTTTTTTTAAAATTATCTATTTTCAGCTTATATGTAACTATAATTTATTTTCTTATAATATAAAAACTAATTTTGCAAAAAAGTAATCCTTATTTTCAAATATAATTGTACAAAGTTTTATTTAATTATTTTAGCATTTTAAAAAAGTAAATCAGAGCTAAAAAAGTGCAAAAACGCAGGCAAATTTGCCTGTGTTCTACTACAATCTAAGGGATAATAAGGGCACTAACATTTATTATCTAATATCTATTTACTATAAAGGCTTACCTCTACTCAGTATTGTTGTCTAAAGCAGACTTAGACATTGTCTAATGTCCATGTCCAAATTATATCTAAGTAAATAAATTGTCATTGGACATAGTCCACATAACATTTGTTAGACACAGACATATTCGGATATAGACATTGTTCAATGTTCAAATTTGTAATTAAAAAATTTAAGATTTACTTGTTTTTATGCCAAGAGTTTTGGACTATCATAATTTACTATAGAAGATACTCCCTTTGATCAATATCCCCTTGATTTGTACTGGATATATTTCAAGACTATTTGTTGTAGTGTTTTGTAAAAGACCCAGGTACAAATCAAAGACCAATTTACTAATAATAATTTTTTTTACTTATAGGCTAATATTATACTCCACACATTGTATCCTCACACAATATACTCTATACCATACAAGGTACTTGGGGTACAAATCAAAGTTTTTACCACGTGAAATTAAATCATACTTGGGTACCTTACATAGTAAATTACGGTATTGACAAAATTAAACTCAAGGCATTTACATTATTATTTATATAAAGTCAATGCTAAGATTGCTTTGCATTATAAGTAGTATTTAAATTTTAAATGCAAAATCTGTAGTACAAAAAATAAAAATCTATTTCATAAGCCAAAGTTTTAGAGATTTTATTATATATCATCTGTGTTACACATAACAGTTATAAAAAATACAAAACTTACTCACTTATTGAATTCACTTTTAAATTTTAAGGTTTGATTTGTATATAATAATTTTTATAAAATGCATGATTTGACCAGTTATATATTATGATCTACATATAACCAGTTTTTTTTATAGCATTAGTATTAGTTTTTTTTTGTTCTCATTATTTTTTCTTTTTTGTTTTTTTTACTAACTAGCCTTTTTTTTAATGTTAGATGCATATCATTAGAGTGCTATTTGTAATATAATTACCAATTACCTAGTGTTAACTCACTATATACTAGTATCACTATATATAAGTATTTAGTGTTTTTCTCTTTCTATTAGTTTTTTTTTAGCATTAGTTATATAAAAGATTAGAGAGTTTTTTTTATCCTTGTTGCTTTCTGTCTTTTACTAATTAGTCTTTTTTTTTATTATTATATACTATATCATTTGGTCATCATTAGTATGTTGATTTTGACGTATACTGGTATCGTCACTTCTTGTTAATTTTTGCTATTTTGTAAGTACCATTATTTTTAGCAGTGTTATTTTTTATTGCATTTAATGCTGTTTTACTAGTGCTACAGTTTTCTGATCCTTTGTTAATTGTATTTTACTAATAAAACTATTTCTAGTATTTGGCATTGCCTTTTTTAGCAATTAATAGTATGTTTCTGTAACATCTAAGGGGTTTGACAAAAAGCATTAGCAGAGTTGTTATATTTTGATTTATTAATGGATAGAATTTAGACCTAAAAACTAACGGTAGTACAGTTAGAAGAATAGGTTGAAAATCTAGAAAATATATATATGAATAATTTTTGTATACAAAAATCTGATTAATACTATAGTTTAGTTTGGCAGAATTTTTTTAATATTAATAATAAACTTGTTTAAAAAAAAATTTCTTTGAAACTGCTGCTTCAAATGTACTATGTATAGTATCTATAAATGCTAAATTTTTTATAAATTTTTTTAATAGAATTAGTAAATTTAAATTTAAATTATATAAAAAATGTTCTAGCTTACTATATTAAAAGTTTTATTATTAGTTATATTATAAAAAATATTATTTCTACTATAAAGGTTTGTAAGCTATTAGTAGAAAATTATTACTATTTTAGTATTTCATATAGGTTCATTAGTTTTTTAACCATAATTTAAAAAAAATTTATTAAATAAATTTTGTTTAAATTTATTAGAAGTTGTTAAAAACAAACTTTTAATTCTAATTTATGAAATTTATTAACATTTAAGCTAATATATTAAGAGTAATATAAGTTTAAAAATTTAAAAAATAAACATAGTTTTTAATATAAAATTTATAAGTAAAATTTACTAGTAAAATAGCTAAAAATAGCCAAGTTTCAAAGGTCTCTAAAAAATTTAAAAGACTATTTAAAGTTATAATATTTTTTTTACATAATACGATTTACTTGCAAAAATATTTTAATAGATTTTTTATTATTAAAATTAGTCATTAATTGGCCTTAAATAGTGTCACCATATAGTACAAAGTACTACTGGTAGTACGCCTAAATCCTATCTATAGCTAGATTATATTTGTCATATGATATCTTGATCTACTAGTATTCAAGAAGCTTTGTTGTTAAGAGCAGTTGTATTATTTGGTACTTATAATATATAACTGTACATTACTTTTTACATGATTCATGCTAAAAGAGTATATAGTTATTGTTTGTTTTGTATTCAATAACTATTGAATATTAAAGACAAATAACTGTTTATAATTAACAAAGCTACTAGTCAGATTTTTTTTTTTTTTTTTTTTAAAGTGTCCGCCTTGGGACTGAGGAATTTTTTATTCAAGATATTTGGGTTAGTGTCCCACTAAGGGCCACCTGCATTTGTTACATTGATGAGGATACAACTAGC
>QKWP01001442.1:117806-131231 GCA_003550325.1 Gigaspora rosea
GTTCTTATGAACACCAGACTGAACCTGAACATGTTCATGAACTTATGAACTGAACCTGAACTGAACCTGAACCTGCTCTAGAAGTTCAATACTGAACCTGAACCTGAACCTGCTCTAAAAGTTCAATACTGAACCTGAACCTGAACATGTTTTAAAAAATGTTCAGGTTCAGGTTCAATACTGAACCTGAACCTGAACCTGAACTTGACCTAAGTTCAGTTCAGTTCAGGTTCATAGGAACACTACCTACTAGTCAGATTTTTAAAATGTTGCCTTTATAAAAAGTTATAGCACTTTAAAGTTAGTTAAAATAAAACACATAGTAATTATATATAAAACAATAGTAATCTTTAAAATGCATCAACTTTTATAGAAAAGGTTTTTCAAAAAAATATTTGGCAAATTTATAGAACTAATATTGCTCTACAAAGTTACTGGTTAGTTTTTTAAAAAACCTCTTGTATAAAAAATTATAGTGATTTAAAATTGAAACATGTTGAGCATAGGCTTCTTGCACTATATTGTAATATAGTAACTTTTAGGCAAGTAACTATATCACTTGACTTAACATATAAGAGGATAAGGAATGTGAAGATAAAGAGAAATATAAACAAAAAAATAAAAAGACAGAATATGAAAATAAAGATTTATAGTTCAAGAATAATGTTAATTTATTAGGTATAATATTTTTAAAGTACAAATATTTTTAGAAAGAAAAAAAAGTCAAGGGCAAAACCTTACACTGTCTTGGAAGAAAAGGCAGGGTTTATATATCTGTAAAAACTTGGGATTTTTACAATAGTGAACTAAGATAGTGGACTAAAATAGTGGACTATGATAGTGAACTAAGATAGTGAACTATGATAGTAGACTATAATAGTGGACTAAGATAGTAGACTAAGATAGTATACTATCATAAGAATTGTAGTAAAAATAGCTTCTTTTTGAGAATGGAGAAAAGTTTCTCTAATAAAACTAATATTACAGATTTTGTTAGTTCAATAAAATTTGTACTATTCTTAATATCTATATAATATTTTTCTAATACTAATATTTAAAATTTATACTAAGACCTGCGGGCCGATAGCATAAGTGGTTACACTCCCAGGTCACCAAACGTAAGGTCGCCGGTTCAACCCCCACTAGCGGACATGGAAAACTATATGCGATCACGAGAGGAAGGGCTGAACTAGGATGCCAGGACCGCGGTTGGTTAATTTAACCACATTGGTGTGTTTGTGCTGCCAAATTTTGAAAATAATGGATACTACCAGTGGAATTCCGGTTGAATAAGAATAAATGTATACTTCCGGAGGAATTCCGGTTGAATGGTAACATGATAAAAAGTGGAAAGTTGCACTAACCCGATAAGGAAAAAGATCTTAGATAAACTCAGGATGGGCTCAGTCCTAACCCGAAACGGAAGGAGAACAAAACTTTGGAAGCCCGAAGGAAAAATGTACTGAGAATTTATCCCCCTGCCCCGGTCGGTATGAACGACTAGAGGTCTTGGCTGAAGTTGAAAGCTGAAACTTCGGAAGGCTAAAGAAAGGAAGTACTGAGATGTCCTTATCTTCACCACGCCCTGGTCAGTACAGACAACCCGAGGTTCCAAAAGAAGTTGGAAATCCGAAAGACACCGTCGGCAGATTGGGTAACCAAAAATGAGTGATATCTGAGTAACTGAGTACAGAATTAGGTGATAACTAGTCACAAATATGTAACAATATAGAAATATAATTTGAAAATTGTATGACCTTAATGTACAAAAATAACAAGGACCTTAATAAATGAGCGCCATACGCACCCCAACAGCTATAGAGCTAAAGGGTTAAAAAAAAAATTTATACTAAAATTATACTCGTATAACAATATATAACAACAAAAAATCAAGCTATTGTTTTATTGTTCTATTTGCCCACTAAATATAACCTTTGGTGCTTTTGGTTATTATATTTGTATATAAATAAATATTTTTTTAAAATAAAATTTTTGTTGTCTTTTTAAACTATTAATAGTTAAAATAGTAGGTTTTAAAGTAAAAGGTTGTATTTAAAATTTAGTTTTAAGTAATAAAGTAGTTGCTAAATCAAGATTATTAATTTGAATATTGTATTTTGCTAATTGGTATAGTTGAAGTATTTGCAAATTTTTTATTATGTAAAAAAAATATCTTTATCAAATTTAGAACTTCAAATTTTTAATAACTATTCTTTGAATAACAAAAAATATGAATTATTTGACTGAATACTATATAGTGCCAAAAATAAGCCACCTCCAAAAATAAGCTATTCTCTAAGGGTAATAACAGATATTACGTAATATTTTTTTTACTATACTCTTTATCCCCCTTCCCCATGTAAGAGAAATTTGATTGGCTGTTATAAATTTATATATCTAATGTAAAAAAATCAAAGACCCTCCTCCCCTCTCAGAATATTACGTAATATCTGTTATTACTCTAATTATTTTAAAAAATTTTAAAAAAATTACTAGCAGTTGCTATATATAAAAGTTAAAATTCTACTAAAAAAAAAAACCAAAAAGTGCTATTAAGTAAATTTGTTAAAATATCAAAATACACCTATAGTAAAAATTTGGTATTATTTTTTGCTACAGTATAAATTTTTCAATTTTTTAAAAAAAAATCAAAAATTAAAAATAAAATACCCCTTCAATTTTTAGTATAATTTTTTGGTTAAAAAAGGTAGCTCATTTTTAGTACTATATAGTATAAAGCCCAAGAAACAAACTAAAATAATATTAAAACAGTTATAACAGAAATAGTTTGAAAAAAGCTCCAAAAGAAAACAGAGTACTTATATACAAAAAAAAATTCAAAACAAGATGAGTCTAACAAAAGGTCTTATCCCTTATGGTGCTTTTAACCAGCTAACAAATAAAGTACCTTCATTCAAGACTTTAAATTTTTGCATCAAACAATGCTCTTTATTATATAAAATAATTTTTATGACTTTGTTTAGAAGAGAGAATATGAAATCAAAGCCTAAAACAAAAGGAAAAAAAAGAAAGTAAAAAACTTACAAGCTTTACAGAATGGTAATTGCATAATAGAAAGAAGAAAGAAAGATGCAACAAAGATGAAAATGAAATAAAAAAAGAAAGAAAAATAACAAAAAAAATATGAAATCAATAAGTTATAGAATAAGACAAGAAATAGAAAGAACCCATGTTAGTTTGGCTTTTAACAAGGGCTAACAAAGTTGACTAGCTCAACCATGAGCTAGTGTGGCAGGTCGCATCTAGGTATTCAAGAAGTAACCGGATAATCACTAAATGCACGGTATATGAAAACTTTCTCTAAATGCACGCCCCTCTTGGTGAATTAGAGGGTGCGACTGTATAATTTTATTTAAAACTGTATTAAATCAAAATAGTAAAATTCATTAAAATAAAACTTTATATAAACATAATTCTAATATCAAAATCTATTTTAACAAGACTTTACAAAACGTACCTATGGTGTTTTACCACTTATGTTACATTATTTCAAAAGCTAGCTAATTAATTAGTACGCAGGGCTCTAAGTAAAAATGCTCTACGCCCTTAAAACTCTTTCAAGCCCTAACCCTAACCTTAAATACTAACTTAACATAAAAATTTGAAGTAAAAATTTTATATGAAAACATATAAAAATTGAGAAAAATTTATAAGAAATATAATTGATGCAAAACAAACATAGGTGCGTGAAATGGATTATATAGTTAAAATTATTTTTTATTATATATTAATTTATTTAGTACCAAACATAAACGTTTGAATATAAACTTAGAAATTACAATATCATAGATGGATTAAATATGGTATAGGTGACACCTTAATCAATTGATTTATACTATGTTTCATCCACATTATATATATAAGAATATGAACACTATTATAATTTGAAATTTTGAAAAAAATGCTTTTTGTACAATAAGTTATCAAATTTGACAGTTTTGACAAGAGCAGTCTAGGAAGTTCAACAGGGTATATGATTCAGAATCAACGACAACTGAATTGTAAATAACTTTAGAGTAATATCACTTTCTGGAGTTGACCTGTTTAAGAATCCATTGAATGTAACTCTGAATAACTTCCGTGTTACCATAATCATTATGCGCTATTAAAATCGTTATGAAAAAGTAGTACATCAGATAGAAATAATAATACTAAAATATAAAAATAGTAATATAATAATTATACGTACGTTCATGATGACGATCCTCCCATTCAATAAACGTTTTATTCTCAGATTTCATCCTCTCAAAGAACAATTTAGAAGCTTTTGGACAAGTAACCAGATCTGCGGAACCGTGAGAAATATAAACTGGGGATGTTATATTTGCATGTTCCTTATTAATGACTAATTTTCCACCTGAAACCATATCTCCAACTAAATATGTAGGAATACATAATAAGAATATACGATCTTGAATATTAAGCAACGTAAATGATCGAACACTTACTAGTAATTAAAGAAGCAATGTTGTGGATTAAAGGATCTTCCTTGTATTTGTCAATTTCAGCCGGATCACGAGAAATGTGTGTGGCTTCTACATCAGCACATATAGTTACATTTGGTAATAATTTGCTAATGGCAGGAACAATGGAAAGTAGGATATCCCGCTTTTTAGATTGAGGTGCATTGGGTGACAATCGAATCAAAGGCGATGAACAGATATAACCTGCTATTCTGTGTCTTTCAGGTCCTTCAGAGGCATAGTTTAATGTAAGACCACCACCCTATTAGTCAAAAACCAATAAAATTTTTAAGTAAAAAATTAAACCGCACATGTAACTTGAACTATTAATAATAAATGTCGCAGATAAAAATGAAATCAGAATAAAGTGAAATTTGGGGTATCGATTTAACATTCTAAACTCACTTATAATCTTTCATTGACAAATAATAACCTTAAATCATAAACAAAATTCAAATAAAGTTGCATTCCAAAAAATTTTATCGCAACACGAAATATATGCTTTAATCTTGATTTCATTTTAATCAGCCACAATAACTTTACCATACTATGACCCATCAGAAATTGAGGAACTCCCTCTTTTCGTCGGGATATTAAAGCTTCAGTGATGTCAGCTGTAGCAACTTTCCAACCACCAGTCATACCAGGATTTTTATTTTTTACAGCAGTTTCACCGGCACCACGTTGATCATAAGCATAAACTTCTATATTTTCTCTTCCGAATTTATCGAATACATGGTTGTAACGTTTAATGTGTTCACCAAAACCATGAATGAATACTACTGTAGCAATAGGTTTATTGGATACTGCCTGAAATTAAAATATAAAATGGTTTATTTTTATTTTTTTTTTTTATTTTTTAACATTTGTGAGAATGAAAAAAAGTTTCATCAATCTTTAATTATACCTTCCAAGTTCTAGTATATATTTCGACACCATCGGAGGATGTAATCCATTCATCGATAACTGGTACAGAGGTATCTACGGAGACGTTTGTAAAGTTTTCATTCATGTTTCCTCTTATATATTATCAAAACCGATAGACTAAAAATTTTAAGTGAAGAAAGCAAAACAACATAGGTCAATGATTATTAAATTGATTTTCTCTTTGTAATCATGTATGGGACGAACCTTAATTAATATTAATTTGTCTCGATTTGATTTTATGTTAATATTAATATTAATGATATACCTTTTTTATGTTTCCGCTTTTTTTTTTTAAAGAAAAAGAGAAATTAGTGAATGTTATGCAATCAATGTGTTATTAATCTACATGAGTAACAAAGAA
The DNA here is from genome assembly GCA_003550325.1 of Gigaspora rosea. NCBI lineage: Eukaryota > Fungi > Glomeromycota > Glomeromycetes > Diversisporales > Gigasporaceae > Gigaspora > Gigaspora rosea. Next base: position 123,579 of record QKWP01001442.1, read on the forward strand.
ATCCGCACGCATGTACATCCGCAGGAATAGGAATTTACTCCGTTACTGTTGCCATCTTTTTACCATAAATATTTAGGCCATTAAGGTTAGATAATTTAATACCAAATACGGAGAATTGTTCTTCCAAGAACTTATAAACTTATAATTATATAAGCATAGGATAATTCATTATTGGTCAATTATTATTATTTACATTGTTTTAATACAGTAATAACGTAATAACGATAATCGAAAAAAATTTCTTAATACTAAAAAGAGGAAGATCACCGAGTTCTCTTTCATTTAATTCCTCCACGTTTTCATATGATCGCATGATTCATTTCCCTCTATAGGCCATTTATCTGACAAGAGCTTCGATCCGTAATCCGATCAATTCGGATGGATCCTTTAAATTTGAACGGATCTGTAATATATAAGGTTAACCCGCGAATACCTCTCGAAAATCGAGGCTAACGGAGCAACTATCAACAGGGAGCCACGTGAGCACAGACCAAATTTGGTAAAAATTTATTTGGATAACGATAAAAATTTGTGTATTTTCTTTATTAAAATAGATCAAATTAAGCATATATTCTATTACCACTACTGTATATTGGGTGTTTTAAAGGTTACTAATGATCTTATATACAAAGTAGGCTTGGATATTTTAACGTTCATGGTCAGACATTCGTATGATTGGCTAATGTAGATCAATTGCCCGGGTAACTTATTTATACATTTTTAAGAACGTAATGATTCACTAACAGAAAATTGCCGTAAATATCATTTTTAACTTTTGACGAGCGTTAATATTCACTGTGGAAAAGAATCTCAAAAAGATCTCAGAAATGACACAGTTTACTTAGAAGACAAATTATATTCAACGTTTATTGGACCATACGAATTATTTGGTATAAATATTGTAGACAATCAACTAACTAAAGAAAGGTAATCGCAATGTGTTTGTTAGAGATTCAACACTGATTCAACCAAGTTAAACTAAATAAACTATTATTGACCGTTTAACTTGGTATTGTAGGTGTAAAGTCTCAAATATCATTGTTTTATATTGATATGTGTATATATTCTAGTTATACAGTGTAAAATTTTTGGTCTGGTTTTCTTTTTTTTTTTTCTTGCTTCATGTGTAGACTTTGTTTTCTATCTCTCTAAGTATAAAAATAAGTACAGTATTATATGAAAGTAAAACTTTATTATTAACAAAATAATTTATACAATAATTTATGATTTTATATTTGGTAATACTAGAAGTTGCTTATGTTTTTAAAACAACCCCAAAAATACAAAAAACTATAGGCACTAGATCTTGTTTCAACTTAATATCCAATTAGAAATGGTTAGATTGGTTTAGGTTCAGTTTTTGGTTTGGAACCTATAGGTTCTATTTCAAAAACCTAGTTTTAAAAATTTCCAAAACCTGGTTCCAAAACCTGGTTCTGAACCTGGTTTTTGAATCTGGTTCAAATCTAAAAACTTAAAATCTATTATAAATCTAAAAAACTAAGAATCTAAGAAACTAAGGACCTACTATGAATCTAAAAACATATCATATACCTAAGAATCTAGGTTTCAAAATTGGAACCTGGTTTTTAAAAACTAGGTTTTAAAATCAGGTTTTTAGGTTTCTGAATTTAGAAACTTTACTATTTCTAATTGCAATAGAAAATGTCATACCTAAAAAAATAAAAAAAAAAACAAAAATAGTAGTAGCTTATATCAATCAAGTTTATATTGAAATCAAAAGTAAAAAGTCAAAACAGTAAACTGAATCAAAATTTACTTTAAGGTTTTGTTTTTAGTTATATATTGAAGATTTATTATACTTTACAAGAATAAGAGAAGCTAGTAATCATAATGGAGCACTCCAGTCAATAGTAAAATATATAACTCACTCTGGAGCACTCCAGAAGTGGATTATATGTTTTATTAATGCCTGGAGTACTCCATTAACAACAACCCTAGTAATCATATTAACAAAAAATAAAAAAATAAAAAAGTATTTACCTATGTTTCACTTTTATTTTTTAGCCAAACTTACAAAAAAGGTGTTAGCTTCAAAAAAATAAAACAAACTGATGTTTATCATATAATTGTTCCTTATTTCAATTTTATTCTAAAAAAAACTCTGAAGTGTTAATAACTCTCTAATAAAGCAACAAAAAAAAAGTATTTAAAATAAGTACAAAAAAATAAAAATACAAATAAAATAAAATATTTATCTTCCAAGTCTTATAAGCAAAAGTAATAAATTATTATTAAGGTTCTGCAGTGGTTCTGCAATTTAATTTAATTTTCAAATATCTGAATCAAATATTTAATCAAATTCAAATTCAAATTTGCTATATTTGATTTGATCAAATTCAAATATGGCCAAGTTTGATTTAATTTGACAAATCTTTGATTTGATTTAAAAAGTTATTATTAAAAATTCAAATTCATATTAAATTCAAATTTAATTATTTGAATCAACTCAAATTTAAATTAGGATCAATTTGATATGATTAATTCAAATTGATTAAATATTTAATTTGATTTGAATTTAAGGAACCCTAATTATTATTATTATTTAAAAATTATATATCTATAGAAGATTTTTGATTTCTATTTGTATAATATAAAAAAATTTGCAGCCATTTTTATATAAAAATGATTAATGCTAGACAGTAGTACTCCTCTACAATTACCTCTTATATAATCACTATACCTGTATAATTATATTAAATTTTAAAACAATTTATTAATAAACTTATAAAAAAAGGCTTTTATATAATCATACTTTTTTATAATCACTAATTTTCTTGATACAAACTGTATGATTATAGAGGAGGAGGACTGTACTTTACTTTTAAACCTATATATTGGTAATCTTATTAACAATAATATATAATTCGCATACATTTTAAAATAAATATAATAACTTAAATTTTTTATATGTTATTTAGCAATCAAAAAAATATATATAATATATAAATAGTTATATTACTTATTTGTAAAAAAAATTTATTATTTTTTGATTTAATCTTTTTTAAAAAAATTCAAAAATATTCAATTTTTAAAAATAAAAAATTACTAAAATTAATTTTTTAATATATTTAAAGCTCAACCAATCAAATTTAAGTATTTTTTGTGCTACTACGCAAGTAGCTTGGTGTAACTATCAAGAAAAAATATGCAAAATTTCAACTAAAGTTATTATGTAAAAAAAAGTTATAACAAAAAATAAAACATCAATTTAACCTAGTTTACTATGTAAAAATTACTAGTTTATATAGTAAAATTAATATCTATTTTAGATTAAAATGTTAAAAAATCTATAAATTTGTAAATATTAGGCTATATAAACTTATACTATTGGTTCTCATATCACCAAGTAACCTTTCGTGACCCAGCTGACCCGGATTTTAATTTTTTTTTAAAAAAAATTTTTCAATAAAAAAAATTTTATTTAAAAATTTTATTGCCTTACAACCGGATACCTGATAAAAAATTTCATATTAAAAATTTAAACTTTATTCTTTATACTATTATAAAGGCAAACTTTTTTCTTTAGAACATATTGCACTGATCAATAACACCATAGGCGCGTTTTAGTAAAAATTAATATTTGAGTTAGTAAATTTGTAACCGTGGTTACTGTAACCGCATTTTATAAAATTGTTAATAACTCAAAATTAACTAGGGTAACCCTGTTGTATTACTAACAAAAAATGCTCCTTTCGCGATTTTGTAATAATCTTAATTTTAATCATAACCCTAACCCTAACCAATCACAATCCTAACTCTAACTCTAACATCAGCAAATTTATAATAGCATAATCTTACGTAAGATCTTACGAACCGTAATATAAGCAAAATATTACATAATATATTTCGAAATATTTTGAAATATCAAATTTTTGAAATATTACGAAAGTAATTTCGAAATATTTCGAAATATGTTACGAAATATTTCGATCCTCTTTCAAAATATTTTAGGACTAGGAAACCAAGCAGAATCAGTAGATCTGTAAGGGGAGTGACAAAAATCAGGTGATTTTTTGGGGGGGAGGGGGTAAAAAAAGTTAAAATTATATATAAGAACCTGACTATTTATATATTAAGGAAGAGGGAGGGGGTAGGCCTCTGATAAAAAATAATCAGGTGATTAATGACACTGCCCTAACCTGGATCACACATTAGACAGACTTTTCGAAATAGTTCGAAATAGTTCAATGATGTTCAAATTCTGTACTACAAGGTCAGATTAGATCTTTTGTTTAATCTTCTATTTTGTTTTTTTTCACTTTTTTGTTTTTATTTTGTTTTTTATTTTCGTTTCATTTTTTGTTTTCGGTTTGTTTTTTTTGTTTTCATTTGTTTTTTTCAATTTTTTTTTTATTTATTTATTTTTTAATTTTTTATTTTATTTTTATTTCGGCACTTTACAAAAAAAACAAAAAACTTTCGAAACCTTGTACATGCAAACTACGACTTCCGAAACTCAAAAACACAACTGATTTCCCCAGCAATTTCTAAATTTTTGGGAACGCTTCTTTAAAGAAATGGGCACAAGTTTTCGCAAGTTTTCGCACGTTTTTGCAAAAGAAATTATCCAAGTAGCGATCTATCCCAATGTGATTCAGTTAAAGTCTGCTGTAGATAAATACGTGCAGACAAATTATAAAGATCATGTAAGTTTTTGCAAGTTCTTGCAAGGTTTCGCTTTATTTATTTTTTCGTTTCGTGTTTTTTGTTTTTGTTTTTTTTGGCTTATTTTTAAAATTTTTTTTATTAATTTATTTTATTTCGGCGCTTTGCGAGAACAGACCCCTTACTTTCTGGCACTTTGCAAGAAAACCAACTCAGACTTTTTTGGCACTTCGTGACTTTTTTGGCATTTTGCAAGAACCTTTCGCAATTTCTGAATTTGCAAGAACGTGAACTCTTACTTCAGAAAAATGAAGATATGGGATTCGTTTATGTTTTTTTATTTTTTTTTTACTTATTTTTTTAATTTTTAATTTATTTTATTTATTCCTGACTTCTTCGACACTTTGCGACTTTCCTGGCACTTTCTCTGGCCTTTGCAAGAATATTTAGAAAAGAGAGCGAAACGTCGTTATAGCCAAAAGTAAAGGGTGCCTCCAAAGCTTTGCTAGAATATAGTATATATCCGGATCAAAAAGAGATTAAAGAGGCGGTTGAAGACTATCTGCGTGCAAATAATAATGAATTTTTTCGAAGTTTTTCAAAAAGGAAGTGGGATATATATTATGAAAAAAAATATTAGTCAAAGCGAAGACGATAGAAAACAAAGAAGCGAAGATAATAGCTAACTATGGGGTGAACGAAAATAAGTGTATAGGGCTAGTTTTTTGTATATAGTAATAGAATTAGATGCGATGTAGTGCGAAAGTATTTAAAATAATATGTAATAATGTAATAATGTAAAAATAATACTGTAAAGAATATATAATAATTAAAATATAATATATAATAAAATATGTAATATTGTTTAAAAATTTTTAAATATAATTAAAATATAATAATAAATAAAAAATATAAAATTTTATAATAAATTGCGAAACCGTGCGAAATATGCGAAAACCTGTAAAAAAGCGTGATTATGTACTAGATTTCTCTGACGTTTTGCAAGAACACCAACACTTCTGAGAAATATATATTTTTATTTTTTTTCACTTTGAAGTATTTAGAAAAAGAGAGTGAAACGAAGATTATAGCTCAAAACAAAAGTAGTAGTCAAAGCGAAGACAATAGAAAACAAAGAAGCAGAATGAAATGTATTATAAAAAATGATAGGGTTTAAATACAATTCGATTAAATTCGAAGCTTTTAATTCTAATTTATTCGAAGTCATTCATTATTTAATAAAATATTTAATTTTGATGTTTAATATTTCTATAATATTCACAACAATTCGAAATAATTCTCAATTAGTTGAATTTTCAAAGTTCATTACCATCTATATCTATATAATTTAGTTATAATTATTTTATTTATTTCACAAACGTGCGAATATTTTAAAGCTTATAATTTATTGGGCCAATGATTGACTTGCTAAGAAGGTAAAAATTTTGCTTTTTTTGCTTCTAATAAACCCCTTACATATCAATTACTTTAGTACTATAAATATATTGAAAAAACCCCGATTACATAAAAATCTAGAATAATGCATGTTCGTGAAATTTTATATAAATGAACATTGTTTGAAAAGTATTTTGCTTATTCTAAATATAGTAATAAAAGGTTAAAAGAATAATAGTTTGATAAGGGCTAATACATTTAAGAAATTGCCGTATTGCGCATTGTTTTAATTTACTTTGAAGTGGTTAGGAGTTATTAAAGCTTATAATTTATTGGGTCAACGATTGAATGGCTAAAAAGGTAAAAATTTTACTTAAATCCCTTACATATCAATTACTTTAGTACTTATAAATATATTGAAAAACCCGATTACATAAAAATCTAAGAATGCTTAACACAGGTCAAAAACCAATATATCGAGTACCTATCGGGTACCATATTACTATAATTGAAAAATATATAAAATATTACATATCGGTGACCTATCATACATATATCATATAGTTTGAATATATCAGGTACCCGATGTGTATATGTAATAAAAATAATTTTTAAATCTACATATATTATAATTCTAAATTATTGTTTACAATGCATATATTCTATATATTCAAAAAAATTTATCCTTTACGATATAAAAAATTAATTTTTACTACTTAAAATTTTTTTTAATTTGAAATATATCGGGTACCTAATAAATACAGTATTAACTGTGACAGATCATAATGAAATCCAGATTAAAATCAAATGATAGTATAAAATCTCAAAAACTAAATTTTTTTGGAGTACATTTTTTAGGGTTAGGGGTTTAGGGTTAGGGTTAGTTTTAAAAAAATTATAATAAACAAGTATTAATGGGTTTTAGAAGGCTAGCAGGTTAATTATAGAATGTAGATTTCATTTTAAATTATGATCTGTGACATTAACTAGCGATAGATAACTAGTGATGCCACCGAAATTGATTTTTGAAAAAGGCCTATTTTGTCTTCATTAGAGAAAATTAAAATTTTTTATAAGGAAGAGCAAATAAAATTTATATAGATATGTTCCTTATAATTTCATCTATTCAAAAAAAGTTCAAATAATTTCGTCTTTCAAGTAAAATAGGTCAAAAACAATTTCGTCTTTAAATTTTAATTTCGGGTTTTAGAACCCGAAATGCTTTCGTCCTCATGTATATAGATAACGGATTGCATCTATAGCGCATAAAAGTAAATTTCCGGTTATTCTCATAGTAAGACCGGAATTTTTATTCCCACCATATTTTATTCCAACCATATTGCATATATGCGCAGGAAACAACAAATAAATAAATAAAGCAAACACGTTTTTTTTATTCACTTTTTAAATTTCTATTTATTTTTATTTTACATGTATTAGCGCGACTTTAATCGTTTAATTTTTTTATTTTAATTGTTTTTTAATTTTTTTTAATTTTTAAATTTTTATATAGCGTTATATTTGTTTTTTTATATTATTTTCTTTTTTTTTAATTTTTTTTTTTATTTTAATTTTAATCTTTTTTTTTATTTTCAGTTTTATTTTTTTTATTTTTTATTTTTTTTTATT
>QKWP01001443.1:0-21031 GCA_003550325.1 Gigaspora rosea
CAAAACAAAAACTTTAAACTTTTATTACACCAAAGTTTTTTAATAATTTTAAAAAAATTTTATAATAAAGTTGATAAAACAGAACTAATATTATAATTTTTACTTAGAAAGTACATAGCTAAAATTAATATTTAAGGTTTTATTTAAAAAATTTAAAATTTTAAAATTTTCGCAGGCAAATATACCTGCGTAACAAAGCAAGGGATAGTTTTTTTATTTTTTAATATTTTTATAAATTTAATAAATAATAATAATAATTTTGCAATAATTTTTTTTATAACTATTCTATTTCAAATAAAATTATTAAATTTATTTAAAACAACAAAAATTAAAAATTGTTATATAGATAAATTTTATTACTAAATTTGGTAAATAAATTACTATATATAGAAGATGGCTAAAGCCATGTATCCACGTGATTTTTTGAAATTTTAGTTAAAATTCGTATCAGAGTCTGTTTAGCATTAAGGTCGAGTTAGGGTTAAGATCAATATAGGTAAAATTACCTTCCTGACATTTTTTATTAATGGCCCAAGATAGGTTTAGAATGCCGTTTTTATGTTCTTGCATTTTTTTGTTTTTTGACTTCTTCGGGCTAATCCATATAAACAAAATTTTGCGACTCTGTTTGGTTAATTTACACGAAAATCTCACGTGGGTACATGGCTTTAGACAACCCCTATATATAGTAAAATATTTAATTTATAATAAAATTACTTCAAATAATTATAAATAAAATTTATTTAAATAAATTTAATTATATAATATAGTTCATTATTTTAATTATATAATTTTTTTTATTATATAAAAATTTTTAACATAAATGATTTAATTTAAATTTTTATAATAATAAATTTCAATTGGTTAAATTAATAAATTTAAACCCCAATTTTTCAACAACTATCTAATTAAAATTAACTAAAATCTTTTTTTACAAATTTATTATAACCAATAAATTAATCAATATATAAGATAGAATGGTATAGATAAACGGTATCGGTATGTGAGATAAACACTAAGAAGACAAACAATATGAGACAAAACTATAATCTGATTGGCTGTTTATATCTTAACAATACTGAATTAAGTTCGCATAAAAATCAAATTGCGTCACATCGCATCCCATCGTGTCTATACTTTAAATCAATTTTTTTAACATGCCACGATCTTGATATTTCATTCGTTTTGTCAAAATTTACTACTAACCACTTTTACATTGCAGATTATACTATATAACAGACGTTAAAAAATTTGACTTCGCTGCTTGATCGTTATAACTAGGCACAGTATATGCGTTTAGTATTTTTGGTATTTATTTATGTTTTTTATCTATTTTTCGTAGCAATTCCGAAAATTCATCGATCTGATTCTTAACTTGAAAGTATTTACTATATCCAAGAACTTCCAAAACTTCCTCCAATACAGCTATTGTCTCCGCTTGAAAGTCAAGCTATGTCTATAACACCTCCAAAACTGGCTCCAAAGCTGCCACGTCCCAAAGATCCCAATAACATACCACCACTACCACAAGCTGCTCTACCTACTTCTAAACTTTCACAGCAGCAGGCAGGTAGTCCTTCCAACCACCCACCTAATGCTCGATGACGACAACAACATAAACTGGCAAAAGACTCTACTAATGTTATTGAGAGGTTGAAGGCTATTTGTACCGATGCAGATCAAACTAAACTATATCGAAACTTGGTTAAAATTGGTCAAGGGTAAGAGTATACTATTTTTATTATTGGAAATTATATAAATCTATATTTATGGTTTGTTATATTTTGACTAATTATATTGTTTTAAATCAAGTGCTTCTGGTAGTGTTTTTACTGCTTATCAAGTAGGAACAAACATGTCAGTTGCTATTAAACAAATGAACCTCGAACAACAACCCAAGAAGGATCTCATCATAAATGAAATATTGGTCATGAAAGAATCAAGGCATCATAATATCGTAAATTATATTGATAGTTTCCTTTGAAAAGATGATCTATGGGTAGTTATGGAATTCATGGAAGGCGGTAGTCTGACAGATGTTGTGACCAATAATATAATGACAGAAGACCAAATTGCGGCTGTATGTCGAGAGGTAAGGTTAAGTTGTTATATAATAAAGTCCTATTTAAACCACTCCGATTTTAAAANAGACCAAATTGCGGCTGTATGTCGAGAGGTAAGGTTAAGTTGTTATATAATAAAGTCCTATTTAAACCACTCCGATTTTAAAATTTTATATAATTTGAACAGACTTTAGAAGGTCTAGCACATTTGCATTCTAAAGGTGTAATTTATAGAGATATTAAGAGCAACAATGTTTTGTTAGCACTAAACGGCGATATTAAACTTAGTATGTATATTTCTTAAAACATTTTTTTATTTCATCAAGACAATTTATTTATTTATTTATTTTATTTTTTTTATAGCCAATTTCGGTTTCTGTGCACAAATTAACAAACATCATAATAAATGTACAACTATGGTCGGTACACCATATTGGATAGCACCTGAGGTAGTGACGCGTAAAGAATATGGTCCGAAGGTTATATATGGTCATTAGAAATTATGGCCATTGAAATGGTTGAGGGTAAACTACTATATCTGAATGAAATCCTTTGAGGGTTTGTACAAATTTTGTTATTCAACGATCATTATTACTTGGCTTTATTTGTAAATTTATTCAGTCTATTTTAATTTTCTGATATCTTATATCTTATTGCAACAAATGGCACACCTTCAAAGAATTATTACTTTATTATGATCATTGCAAATGAAAAAGGCCCATTTTTTTGTGTTCTGTTGATTTGTATTTAGTTCTAAGAAACAGAATATGGAGTATTGTAGATTGCTTTTTTCTTTCTTTATCATTTTTTTTTCTTTCGATTTGTAAAAACAATAATTGCTATAACTTATAGTAATAATAAACATGTTTTGCTCAAGCTCCAAATTTTAATTAGTCATACTACTTGAGCAACAATTCGATTATAAATTAAGAAGATACGTAAGCAGATTTCAATCATATTATCATCCATGCTATCGGTCTTCAACATCGTTACTATCATTTCTCAAGGAATAGTCAAATTAATAATGCTGTAATAGTCAATCACTAGCTAATCACATCTAAGCGTGTTGCTTGAGAACACCCTAAAGAAAACTCAGATTAAAACTCTCATACAATTTAAAAATATATAAGAGTTTAATTTTAGTGTATAAAGGAGTAAAGAATAATTGCAAACGATTTTTGATAGCATTTAATATCTTTGTAATATTCTAATGTATTAATTTATGTAAATAAAGAGAACCCTATTACCCGTAATTATGTGTATTAGTTTATTGACCCTAATCAGATCGTAACCCGTTACTAACTAAAGTATAGTATAATATAGGGGAATTTACATATAAGGGCCCAAAAATGAAAATAATTACAATATGGGCCCAAAATAAAAATAATTTCAGATAGGGGCCCAATTTTTAAAAAATATTACAAATAAGGGCCCAAATCTATAGTTAGAAAAAATGTAGCTATGGGATTGCTGCGCTGCACCGACATCAGTGTAACTTCCTTAATTTTTGCCAAAGTAAAATGCATAATCGATTAAGGAGAAAGAATAAGGGCAGTAGCTTTATTTACTATAAGGCGTATTAAACTTATATCAATTTTATTATAAAACAAGCGCCATTATTAAGAACATAAATGCTAATTTCTCGCCTATATAAAATAAAATTATAAACTAATTTTATTTCTGCTGTTGTCTCCGACCACAGGTGCGTGAATTATGACCTTTTTTACCACATTCTCCACAAGTAACTTGGTTCTCTGGTGCCGTTTCTTCACGGCTACGTAAACGAGTTTTTCGTGGACGTCCAGCCTGTTTAATCGCAGCTGGTGGTAAAGTTTTATTGTCAGGAAGACACATTTCTGCATCAACAGGATAAACCGATTCCTTGTAAACAGTTTTAAGAGTAGTGATATGATATATAAAATGCATAAATTGTGATGGCTGCTGATGTGTTTTAAGAATAGCGGCGCAGGCATGCACACAAGGAAACCGATACTCTTGAAATTGCCGACAGGTACAAGTTAATAAAGCAAGATCTACAATACGAAAGTTGCCATTATCACTTTTAACTTCAAAGGTTGACACATCAACTTGATATACTATTCGATTTCGACATCTGTTGATAACAGATTGAAGCTGCTGAGTGGTTTTTTGTGATAATATTGTATCTACTGAAAAATATGTTGTACGACGATTATAATATAATGTATTAATTTTGCGTACAAGTGAATGAATTGCCTCAAATGGCTCAACAAGACGTTCGTCAAATAGCCAAGAATTAAAGGACTCAGATGTGTTGGATGTAAGGTGGCCAAATCTATTTTGGGGGCATTTACTAAGAGTCCAGGTTTCAGGTGGTATTTCATTGAGATAAATAGCAGCTTCCGTATGTAGTTTAGAGATGTCTTTCATAATATTTTCAAAATCTTCTATATGTAATACCTTTGCCGCGGCCCAGATTTTACCCCCAAGTTTGGTTCTAAACTTAGTATTGACATTCTTCTCAATATGCCAAACACAATGTGCATGAAAGGCATTAGGAAGTTCTGTTCGTACAGCATCAGCAATACCCTATATATTTATAATGTTATAGTATGAAATTAATTTTTTAAATTTTTTTTAATTTTATTGTAACAAATTAATATACCTTTTCACGATCACTTATAATCACAGTTTCATTTGTGTTGATGGTTGGAAGAGCTGTATGGAGAAGTTTGCAAAACCATGCCCAATTATTAGAATTTTCAATCGAACAAATTGCAAATGCTACCGGAACAAGTTTGCCTTCGCCTTCAATTGTGTTTGCACCAAGATAAACATCTTTATAACTCGATTTTGAATGGCAAGCATCTAAAGTAAAAACAGATCTACAATGTTCAGTGGCTTTAATCCATGGATGTAAGCATAGAAATGCACGATTAAATCGATTTTCTGCATCAATCTCGACGCAGTAATACTCCCGGGGCTTGCAACAAGTAAATTATCAAGCAGTGGCTTTATACATTGGTAACTTTCATCTACTTCCTCTGCCTCACGTTTTTTATTTGCTGCTCTACTTCTTCAGGCTCCCATATATGATGCTTCAGCCCCTACTTCAGAGCGAACACGATTCATAATATCATGAGGTCGAATCGCTGCTACATCTTCAACTAATGGTGTAGTAAACTTTATAAGGAAAGATCCACGTGCTTTGAATGTCTCCATAAAGGTTGGACAAGTTGAATCATGATAGATCAACTTTACAATATAAATATAACTATCTTTATGCTTATTAGCAGAAATTGTAAATGAACATGTACTGGTTTCGCTTGTAAGGCAAATGACAAGTAATTTATTAGGCTTGTTTGTCTTGAACTTGTAAGGTAAGGAGGATTCGACAGAATAACAGTCCAGAGCAGAGCGCATGCTTTCTATGCTAGGAAATGTCATGCCAACCTGCAGCGTCATACTTGTTGATATAATGATAAGCAAGTTTTTGTAAAGCAGGCTAAATTGAAATGTGTTTGTTAAAAATGAAATTTCACAAGTTTATTAAAAAATACAAGCGAAAGTTTCGTAACAAAAGGATTGGTAAGCTTTGCCTTGTATACTGATTTAAATGTTTATTAATACATAATTGATATAATTGATTTAAAATTTAATATAATATATAATATTATTAGTAAGCTTGTGGCACGAGAGGCTTGGATCACGAGTTCGTATTATGAAAATCATTTTGGGCCCTTATTTGTAATATTTTTCAAAAATTGGGCCCCTATCTGAAATTATTTTTATTTTGGGCCCGTATTTGTAATTATTTTCATTTTTGGGCCCTTATATGTAAATTCCCCTATAATATATTCAAATAATTAAAATACTATAAATATCTTCATATTTACTATTAATTTTTTAATTTTTTAATTTTTTATTTTTTTTAATTTGAACCCAATGCAATCCTCTGTTTGAGATATTTACTATTAATACTTTTTATAAATTAAATAAAATTTGAATATATTATAGTAATAACTATTTATAAATTAATAGTATCTTAACTTTCAAACTAATACTTAATTCCGGAGCAACGCAACGGGTTATATGCCAGTATATATAAAATTTAAAACTGTATATTTAAAAATGATCAAGATATTGATCTACTGACAAAACTTTTCATCCCATTCATGTAATATTAGTAATCTAGACAAGCAGTAATAAAATAATTTTTGTACTACAGTACAATTTTATAGTACAATAGAACAAAAGCTTAATTTTTTGTCACTATATAGTGGAATTCACCTAAAGCTATCACCTTTTAATTATAAAAATTTTTAAATTGTTATAACTCTTTAAAAAAAAAAGATATTTAAAAAATTTTTAATAATTTAATAGCTTATTGTTTAAATTATTAAACTATCAATAAATTTTTTAAATATCTTTTATTTTTAAACCATTATATTAATTTAAATTTATATATGATTTATATATGATTCAAAAATTTTGGCTTTATATATAAAAAAACATAACAAAATTTGAATTATTAACAAAAATTTAAATGTTATTAATTAAATTTAAAACTGTATTAAGTTTTTCTGCATTTTTATTGGATAATTAGGTTATACTGCAGCTAAAAAATTGGCGCCTATATATAAAATATATTGGCTTTAGATGAAATCCACCATATAAAAAAAAAATTTTTTTCATTAATAATTTGTAATTATTTAGTATATTGTTAGACCATTAGTAAATAATAAATTTAAAATATTTAATACTCTTTAATTTTGGCTCCTATTTTCTTTCTATTTGGGAATAGCTTGTACTTCTGTGTATGGTAATACAATTTTTTATAAATAGTAACGTGAATTTTTTTTTACTTTTGCAAAGTAAATTCCCATAAAGTTCTCAATTGAGGATCATCAAAATATTTGCTATGTATACTCTTTTTTAGTAAGATCTACTTGAGCAAATTAGGAAGAAAAGTCTTTGCGTTTTTTTAAATAATGGTAATCATAAAAATTAATAGTAGTGATAATAGTAATAGTAAGGGCACTGACATTTATTATCTAATATCCATTTACTATAGGGGCTAGTGTTTGTAGTCGATTTTGCATTAGTCGATAAAATCGACTTAGCCGACTTAGTCAACTGATTTTTCAAAAAATCGGCTAGTCAATTATATAATAGCAAAAAAAAAAAAATCAAAGAAACCAATCAAATTTAGCTCGATCATAGCAGGATCTGGAAAAATTCTGAAAAGAAAATAAACGAACATAAAATACGAGCAAGATCAAGACAAAATTTTGAGATAACTTCCAAAAATTTAATTAAGGATAATCGACTTTGACTTAGCCGACTAAGCTGATTTTTAAATATCGACTTAGTCAAGTCGAAAAATAGTGGTCGACTACAAACACTAATAGGGGCTTATCACCCACCCCCAGGTAAGATCTATAAATAGAATTTTAGCCAATCAAATTTAACTAAGGTAAGATTTTTCTTGACCCCTCACCCCCTAAAATATTACCTAATAAATGTTAGCACCCTAATAGTAAATAGTAAATAGTGCCAAAAAAATTTGATTTAAGAAAAATTACAAAAAAATACTTTAAAATGGTAAAAATTTTAGCTTTTTGAGTTCTTCGCTTTATATTTATTTATTATTTTATAAAACTTTTTGCTTTTTTTGTTTTTTTTTGTATCAGATTTTTTACTAGACAGATAAATTGATAATCACTAATATTAAAGAACAACGAAAGAATTTAGCAATCTTTTCTAAACCTATACATATAAGGAGGACCCGGACATGTAGTACAGAGGTCATACGTTATGCATTTTAGCAAAAACCCCTGAAATTTAAAAAGCAAAAAATCAGTTTTTGGCAATTATCTTGGCATCCAATGGCCCAATTTGAATGAACTTTTTTCAAATGAAGCTCTCAGTGAGGCGCATCTAACAAAAAAAAGTTCATTCAATTCTGATTACTGGATCAAAATTTATTTAAATAAATAAATTTTGTCGTTTTTAGCAAATTAGGTCAAAATTGTCCAAAATTCAGTTATGACCTATATGAGAGATGTCCGAGGTCCTATATAAGGGAAGTGCAGTAAATTACGTGATTAGGGTTTATATAGGTCCTGACCCCCCTAGTAATAGAACTATTGACCAATCAAATTTTATAATATTTAAAAAAAACTCAAAAATGTCTTTGATCTAAAAATAAGCCACTCTACAATTAACAAAACTTGCTATATAGTAAAGTCTAAATTTACTAAGCAAATCGATTAAGGGTAGAGGGTATCACATGATGATCGCTTGATTTGTTATTATGAAATTTTTTGGGTAGCACATGATTTATTTGTGTAGTACAATATAAATAATATATAGACACAATTGATATGCTATTATAAAATGATCTACCATATGATTACTATAAAAAGGGATGGCTAAAGCCATATACCCATATGATTTTTTGAAATTTTAGTAAAATTCGTATCAGAAACTGTTTAGAATTAGGGTTGGAGTTAGGATTAGGATCAATATAAATAAAATTATTTTTCCGACATTTTTTATTAATGGCCCAAGATAGGTTTAGAATGCTGGTTTTACGCTTTTGTATTTTTTTTTGTTTTTTAACTTTTTCGGGCTGATCCATGTAAACAAAATTTTGCAACTCCATTTGGTTGATTTACACAAAAATGTCACGTGGGTACATGGCTTTAGACGACCCTATAAAAAGTAATTTGTGTACTCTCTACCCTTAAAATCATATAAGTAAACTTATTCAGTAGATCAAAATACACTTATCACAAAATTTTCATAAGTATTGGAGAATTTTTTATTAATTGACTTTTGATCTTTACATTCAACAGGAAAATTAAAATTTTTTAAAAAAATATATTTGCCCACAATCAACAAAAGTTGCTACATAGTAAAGTCTAAATTTTACTAAGCAAATCGATTAAAATTGCTTAATTGATAATACGCCAGTGAATCAGAGAATTTTTTATATTATAATGTGATGCAGATCACATAAGCAAGGTTGTATTGAAATTTTTGAGTTATAAGTAAAGTCAAAAAATTTTTTACCAACCCTTATATCAAAGTAACACAAATAATAAAACAATACCACAAGTTTTTGATTATAATATTTTTTCGTGTCGATACTTTTTTTTGACTGACTTTATATTGTAAGCATGCGGCGTTTACTAAGTAATATTTGGATTAATTCAATTACTTAGATCTATACTACTCGAATAACGTATTTTATATACTTCGTTTTTAGCTCACCCTATGGTCAAATTTATAAATATTTTTTAACTTTTAGGTCTCTGAAAGAACATTGCAGTAAGAATGTTGCCAAACATATAATCCATAAGACGTTACAGTACTACCAAATTGTGTATACTAGCAAAGATCTATAGATCAACGCTTATCTCGGATATTATTAGACTACTTCAAGCAAGTTATTAACTGTATTTGAGTTTTTATATTACTGATTTGGATTATATAAGAAGCACCAAAAGAATTTGGGTGTAATTCAGACATTATATACAGACAGTTAAATGCGTTGTTGTTATTAGTTTTTGGCGTTCTTGCTTTGGTGGTGAGTTTTGTATATATATTTTTTTTCTTCTGTAAATATTAATAACTTTGCTTAAATCGGCGCAGGTTTGCCATATTTTGTCTATGTCTTTCTGCCTTTTGCTACATTTGTCTTTTTGGAGTTGTCATATTTTCACACTATTTCAATTGTTATTGTAGGTATATTGGCTATCATTTTTTGTTTTCTGGAATTAGTTTGGGTTAACTTTGATCACATTTTCTAATTCCTTTTTGACAATATAAGGAGTTTATCTATTACCATAAGTTAGTGGATATGTGCGACATCAGGATATTGGATCTTATTGTCGAAATAGAATTTGAGTAAAAAAGATTGAATACAAGATGTTCATCTATTATCATAAATTAGCAGAGATAGGCGTAAAGCATTTATTCATTATAAGAAATCGACGGAAGCGCATTTATTTATTACCAAAATCGACAAAGACGAGGCGTAAATTATCAGAAATCAATAAAGACAAGGTATAAAGTATCAAAAATCAGCAGAAATAAAACGTAAGGCATATACTTATTATCAAAAATTAACAGAAATAAGATAATGCATTTATTTATTATCAGGAATCAGCAGAGATGAGGTATAAAGCATATTTATTAGCAGAGATGAGGCATTTATTATTAGTAATCAGCATAAAACATTTATTCATCATTAGCAACTAGTAGAGATGAGATATAAGCATTTATTTATTACCAGAAATCAGCAGGAATAAGGCATAAGACATTTATTAGCATTTATCTATCATTAAAAATCAGTAGAGGTAAAGTATAAAGCATTTATTTACTATCAGAAATTGGACGATTGATTATTTTCCTTATACTGTATAAGTATTTAAAAAATTTTTTTTCCTACCACTATTCTATTTTTATTGATATTAGTAGGGTCGAGAGTCACCTAAAAATTTGCAGCTATTTTCACAAATTCTAGGAACACTTTGGGTTTGGGGGATAATCGAATAAATAAAAAAACAAATAAAGTAAATAAGGCAAAAAAAGTAAAAAAAATTTTAAAAACACGATAATAAATTAATACCACTCTAGGTGGCTATAGACAATCGCAATGTAATCTGTTGTGGCTTTGTAATTGATAGTAAAGTAGGAAACTCAAATCTGAAATATTTATTCGAATTGTTATATTCAAATGTTAAATACCATTCAAATGCCTTTTTGTATCTAAGCCCATATTATATTTTAGATTATATTTTATAAATTCTAGGACAGCTGAACATTTCTAATGACATAATTGATAAGTTATCAAGTCCAAACAATGTTACGGGTATTAGGTTCTAGAATTTATGAAAAAAGCTATAAACAGTTTATCCGAATTGCCACCTTAACAAGCTTCAAATACTACCCAATTCTCTTGGCTATGCCTCCAAAACAGTATTTTCAGATATAAATAATATATTAAAATCTTCGTTATGGTATTACTTCACAAAATATATTAATTTTTTTTTTTTTTTTTTTTTTTTTTTTTTTTAAGGTGAGGTTGTGCCTCAAAGATTGTATATATTATATGATACAATATTATACTATATTAAGTACAAAAGACTCAGACATTTTTGACTATCTGTGACCTAAACCTACCAGAGCTTTCCATACCCCATTTTCTGTATAACCTGAATTTTTGGACTACTCCCTATTTTGTTATTCCGCTATTTACTATATTCCCTGCTTCTCTTATATTGCCGATCCTATATTTTCAAGTAGGTGCAAGGGCCTTGCCCAGACGATTGCAAACAAAATATATTGTATAAACGATTTAATATACCATAGGTTTCTGAAAATAAGCAACCTCTAAAAGAAGCTACCCCCCAGATTTTCAGAAAAATTTTTATAAAAATCGTTAACAGTCACTACATATAAAACTTTTTTTTTTACTATATAAACTTCAAAAAATCGAATAAGTAAAGTTGTTCAACGTAACGAAATACACTTATAGTAAAAAATTTCATGGCATTTGGACAACTTTTTATTAGTACGTTTTTCAAATTTTCAAAAAATTTAACAATCCGAAAATAAGCTACCCCATGATTTTTTGTGTAACTTTTTGGCCAAAAAGGGTAGCTTATTTTTGGATAAATACAGTACTAATAACTACAAAATTTAGAACTAATTTAGTATATATATTTAGAACTTGCAATATTTAGCATGTCTTATAGAGTGCATTTTGAAAAATTATCGCATGAGATAAAATATTAAATAGTCAACTTCTTTCTAAGTGCAAACTCCTCTAAATACAAAATTCTTCTATAAGTTTCTAAATGCAATATTTTTAAGTGCTGTGGTTCTACTTAGAGAGGTTTAACTGTATGTAGTTAAACCTAGTTTTTCTTCATAAGTGCACTTATATTCCGGAAACTTGCACTTAGAAAGGTTGACTTTATTAATATTACCGAATTCTGAATTTCTATACCAATCTACGTAATTCTGGTACTGCTAAAGAAATTTGTTTATTTTAGGCTATAGTTGTCTCTATACTAGCTTATTGTTCTGGATTTTTTTTAGATCTTTCAAAAAAACTATATTTACAAAAGGATTTTTTTATTAATTAAATTGCATCAAATTTACTTAATGTATGTTGATCATTTTATCTGGGTGACTCGCGAATCACCAATTAAGTAACCTTATTTAGCAGATCAAATACACTTACTACAAAACTTTTATAAGTATTAGAAAATTTTTTATTAATTGACTTTTGATTTTTTTATATTTGACGGAAAAATTAAAATTTTTTAAAAAAATATATTCGCCCCACAATTGACAAAAGTTGCTACATAGTAAAGTCTAAATTTTACTAAAAAAATTGATTAAAATCATTTAAGTAAACTTATTTAATGAGGGTGAGGTGACTTAGGGAAGTTGGTAAGTTGTCACCCCAAGTAGCAGGTTTAGGGTTCAAATCCCACTGACGACGCTTTGAAAAAATAGACCTGTGTTCCGGTAACTGGTTCCTATCGACCGATTGGGTACATTATCTGTAGTCCTTGGTTACTATCTTGAATGGGAGCTTTTGGGCGAAGTTGTGTCTCATAACACAGACAAATCCAAGGAACCGAGGAAACAGAAACCCATTTGGCAAGACCCGAGTAAGGAGGTAGCAAAGATCTTTAACAGTGCTACCAAAACTGGAATATTGGACCGGAGCCAAAGAACCGGACGTCGACCTCAGGGACAAGATCTACCAACCTGGCCGCCAGATCGGGTACTGAAGAAAAAGGTCCTATGTTATAGAAGTAGGTACCGGGGGAGAAAAACCATAATGGCACCTAATGCCAGGTAAATCAACCCTTCCGGGCCAACTGGATTGGAAGTCTGGGAAAACGGTGAAGAACCGGTAGGAAAGTGATGGTGGGTACTGTGATTGGAGTGAACCTTATAAGGGCAGAAGTAGGTAATGGTAGCAGTTGCAGGGTATCTTCTGACTGCAAGTTGTTTGCCTCAGTGAATGCGGAAATTACCGAAGAGTAGTTGAATACCTGGTGGAGCAGGTACCACTCTACCAAGTTTCCTGTTAAAGATAAGCCAGATTGTACAAAAGGAGTCCTAAGGGCTCTTACGAAAAGAGACCTGGTAGCTGGACTGACCGCATAGGTAACACAGACATTTGGTGAATCTGTTGAAAGTCTAGATGGGAAACTGAAGATCAGAGGTTTAAATAGGCAATTCCCATAGTTGGATTGCAAATATGTCATCTAGTGTGGAACCTTCGGGCAAACCACTTAAATTAGACACCAAAAGTGTACGTGTAGCTAGTTGTACTCTCATCCATGTATAAACAGAATAAAGTATATACCCAAAACAGGCACTTTGAAATCAAAAAAAAAAACTTATTTAATAAATCAAAATACACTTACTATAAAATTTTTATAAGTATTAGAGAACTTTTTATTAATTGACTTTTGATTTTTATGTTCGATGGAAAAATTAAAATTTTTTAAAAAAATATATTTGATGAATATAAAAATTAAAAGTTAATTAATAAAAAGTTCTCTAATCTTATAAAAATTTTGTAGTAAGTGCATTTTGACTTGCTAAATAAGTTTACCTAAGTGATTTTAATTCGATTTGCTTAGTAAAATTTAGACTTTACTAGATAGTAACTATCTGCATTTAACTAAAAATCGATTTTATTTCAATATTATTGGCGATTTATACTATTGTAATCGAAATATTCAATTATAAAGAGTTTTGGGTTTTTAAGATATTTTTATAGATATTTATTAAGATATGTATTTAATATGGCTGAAATCTGCCTCTACCAAGGTCTTTTGCCTTGCGTTTTTATGGAGTTTTCTTATTAATAATTGTTGATACCTCTTTTCTTAGGTAATACAGTCACAAAGATCAAAATAGTACTGATATTATGCGCAATAACCCAGACTGATCGATCGTATTTGTGATGACAGATGCATTACGATAATATGATCAATCGAGGTGCATACGAGGCAGATGGCGCAGTGATCTGGCAATAATGAAAAAATACATATGCAATAAATAATAAAGAATAAATAATAAACAATAAATAAATATAACTCTCCCTATAACTATATTCATCCATCGTTAAATAAAGGTCCGACGATCATTATGTGATACGAATACATAATCGTTGTGGTACATATCGTTGTACCGATAGTTCATACAACTTTACTATTTAATATATTTAATACTACTTACTACTGTACTACTTACTATATTTTTTGTATTTGGCGATCTTGCCTTTTTTTATTGTGAATAGCGCAGTCTTAGCTGCCTTGTACAAGTACAAAATATGACTACTAACGTTCTATGTAAAAAAGACTCTTCAAGCAATAACTAAGTTACCTGCCCAAAGCAATCTACCATACCAACCATTCGTCTCAATCCAGTCTCGGAATTTACTTTCCGATTTTATTCCATCAATTATCAACTGGTGTTGGATGCCATATCAAGACCGCTTTCTTTTCTTAAAATTTTAACTTCTTCATAAAGAGCACGTAAAGAAAAATGGGGAAAGATAAAAGCAAAAACAAAAAGAAAATAACAAAATATAAAAGGGAAAAACAAAAAGAAAAGAAAAAAGAAAACGAGGGTGTGGCGACTTAGTGAAGTTGGTAAGTTGTCACCCCCAAGTGGCAGGTCTAGAGCTCAAATCCCACTGGTGACGCTTTTAAAAATAGACCTGTGTTCCGGTAACTGTGTTTTGTCGATCGGTTGGGTACACTACCTGTAGTCCTTGGTTACCATCTTGAATGGGAGCTTTCAGGCGAAATTGTGTCTCATTACACAGACAAATCCAAGGAACCGGAGAAACAGAAACCCATTTGGCAAGTCCTGAGTGAAGAGGTAGCTAGACTTTCGACGGTACTGGGGAAAGGATCTTAGCGGTGACTGACCGGAAAACTGGACGGGCAAGAGCCCCTATGGCAAAGGGGGCCCACCAACCTGGCCGCCGGAGAAACCGGAGGAAAAGGTCATGTGTTATAAAAGCATGAACCAAGGAAAGGGGGACCTTAGGCACCTAAAGCCTGGCAGACCGATCCTTCCGGGCCAACTGGATTGGTAGTCTGGGATAACTGGGGAAAAGAATCCAAAGAGTGACTGACCAGATACTGGGGTCTAGTGAACTTCGCAAGGGCAGTAGTAGGTAATGGTAGCGGTTGCAGGGTATCCCCCTGACTGCAAGTTGTTTGCCTCGGTGAATGTGTAAGTTACCGAAAAGTGTAGGTAAATACCTGTGGGTGACAGATATCACTCTACCAGGTTTACCACAGGGGCAAATGCCCTCCAATAGGTGTTTGGCTAAAGCCTCAGGGTACTTTCACAGCAAATTACTCGTGAAAGGGTATATTGAGAGGAACATTGAACATGGGTAGAAGCCAGAGAGTTTAAATAGGCAATCCCCTAGCTGGGTTGCAGGTATGGCATCTAGTGTAGAACCTTCGGGCGGACTACTTAAATTAGATAACCAAAAGTTGTATGTGTGGCTAGTTGTACTCTCGTTATACAAATGTAATATGTGGCACAGTCATATTGACCGGGCCAACCCGTTTGGATCAATAAAGTGCTAGGGTACCTAAGTGGTCACCTTAATATTAAAAAAAAAAAAAAAGAAAAAAAAAAACGAAAAAAAAGAAAAAAACAGAAAAAAAAGAAAGAAAACAAAATAAATCTAGATAGGTATAGTCAAAGTCTATACTAAACTTATAAAAATTATATAGCACAGTCTATACGATCCCAGTACTGTATTACAATGAGGAATATAACTACGTAATCCTATATCTTTTATGAGATTGAGATCCACCAAGTGAAAATTTTATTTAATCCTATCTGTTAGATATTAGACATTCACCAACACCATGTGGTCACCAGCAGCGATGCGAGCACGTGACTTCTCGTGGCTTCGTGTACTAGAGTTTCTATTCTTGGATATAAACAATGTTGATCTTCTAGAGGGGGTAAATCGAAATTGCCACTTTTTGGAAAAATTTTCGAAAACCCCGAGTGGGAGGCCGATACACAATTTTCATTTGTAGAGAAGAAGGAGTGTAGGTTCTTTTTTATCAACTTCATATGCCCTTACTTTCACCTTAAGGCGAACACCCAAGAAAGGCTCTTCCTACTGCCGGTGAGTGATAAACTCTAAACTTGTTAGCAGACAGTCTATTAACTTTGTCTCTAAACGACAAGTGCCGTAAAGTGGTGAGTAATAAACTCTAAGGCTACTAGCAAGATAGTCAATTAACTCTATCTTTAAATAATAGCTACTGCTGTAGAATCTATATAAGTATGTCTTCAGTTTATACAAAATTAATACTAAAGTTTTTGCAGAATATGCATACAAGTGATCATTGGAAAGAGTTGGTTTTTTTTTTGACTATTTACTATATTAATACTACTTACTATACTAATACTACTTACTATACTACACTATCAATATATAAGATAGAATGGTGTAGATAAACGGTATCGGTATGATGAGATAAACACTAAAGAGACAAACAATATGAGACAAAACTATAATCTGATTGGCTGTTTATATTACAGTATTAAAAGTCTGCATAAAAACAAATCATGCATCACGTCACATCATTTCAATTATTTTACTGCTATGATCTTGATATTTCGTTTGTTTTGCCAAAATTCACTTAGTGCTCTACCAAACTTTTAGGTTACTGATTATACTATAACTATCTAACTATTAGCTGTTAAAAAAATTTGACTTCGCTGCTTGTGCAACATAACCAGGCTCAGTATGTTTACTACCAATTGTGTTGCCGGCCGTAAGTAATTATTACAGCATTTACAGATTACAATCTGGGTTGCAACCCTTGGTTATAGCTAAGACCCAAAGTTGTAAATATCCGTATTGCTATATAAGGTTGAAAGAGTTATAATAGTCATTATAGTTGTAATTGCTGTAAAGGTTGCAATTGCCGTAATAGATATAAGTATNCATTATAGTTGTAATTGCTGTAAAGGTTGCAATTGCCGTAATAGATATAAGTATCATAATAAGAACTCGTTTTGTACCCTAAACTGAGTATAAAAACGTCAATTTTTTTGTATAGGGAACAATACTCAAGAAACCTGAATAATCTGTTTGAGAATAGTAAATTTAGCTTATCGTCAACAATATTTAAATTTTAATTAGTACATAAGTACTATGTAAAAACAAAATTTTTTTTCATTGTTGCTACGATAAGTAATTGTGAAAGATCTTAACGGTTAATAAAAATAAAGATTTTTTTTTGTTACATAAAATTAGAGTAGCTGCACGACGTTGTCATGCTAAAACCAGAGTGTAGTATAACACTTCAATCAATTCATAAGCTATGTCGCAAAAGTTTGCAAGCCACTCAGATTATATCCCTATTAAGTTTATGTCGTAAACCTTTTTAGTCCCATTAGTGTAAAATTAATAGCCGAATACAGGTAGTATTGATCATGGGACCCAATTTTTTGTGACATGAGTATTTTATTCTAATTACTACAGCTAATTTGAAGTCTCTATTTTAATTTTTTTTAAAAAAAAGTATCACTGCAAAAAAATTGAAACATTCAGCAAGCATATCGCTATAAACCACCAGATAACACTGTATGTTACGCAGCTAATAACTTGTTTATCTAACAGCGAATTTAATATGTGTCATTTCTGAACACATATTAAATTTCACAACGATTACTATAATTTGTCAATTACGGTAATAATTAGCATTTTAGTCTCTTATCCATCATAACTAGTTTACTGTTTCGAGCAAAGCAAATATTAATGCCAACATATAACCCAATTAGATTTAAGATTTTGCTTTCGATTTATTCTTCATAAAACCATACATTTCGTACTTTAGACTACATTCCTGGTATTCGTACTTCATATTACTTCATGGTATAACTCACATAATCCGATCAATATATTTATCACGGCTATTATAACCATTACGCCTATTACAACCATTGAGTCTATTGCCTATTACAATCATTACACCTATTGCAACAATTACACCTATTGCAGCTATTTTATGAATTATGACTATTGCGCCTATTACGGCAAAAAATTACAATCTTCGAATAAAAGGTTGCAACTTTACAATCTCGTCAAACCTATTACGGCAGGCTAGTGATACAAGTTGTTATATGTAAAATCGACTTAAGTCGACTAGTCGGTTTAACCAAACCGATTTTTGCAAAGCTGACTTAGTCGATCGGGTAAAATCATTACCCAAAAAAATTTAAATCGATATTAAATTACATATATGCAATTGAGTAAACTAATACAATGCTCTAGAAATATTAATACTAAATTGAAGAGCATGTTTAAATAAAACAATCTAATATCGCGTAAATGGAAAAAAAAATTGACATTGTGCAAATTGTATTATTTTAAAAATCGTAATCATAACTTGTTGTAGAATAAAATTAAATCGTTTAATTATACATATTAATATTAACTATATTAACTCAAAAATTAAGTGTTAATCTAAGTGTAACTTGTTAACTCAAAAATCAAGTGTTAACTGTTAATCTAAGTGTAACTTGTTAATCTAAGTATAACTCAGACTGTGATTGGTTGTTACATGTCACGTGATATAAGCAAATAAAGAAATCGACTTTCGGTTAATAGCTGAATTTATAATCGATTTAAGTCGACTTAGTCAAGTTGATTTTTTAAGGTCGACTTGGTTCACTACGGCAGGCAACCTTAACTACCAAAGTGAATATAATTATTAATTTGTGTCACAAATCTACTAACAATAGTAGTAAAATTAAGATAAGTATGCTTGAGTTTAATGACACTAAATTTAATTTATTTCTTTTTATTAGGATCAGATTGTTATTAGCAAAGAATCTTTAGTAACATTACCATGGAGAATGATATTTAATGTACAAGAGAATCTAATCTTTATTAAGATAAGTAAAACTACAAATATGATTGTACAAATTATACTAACTAATATTAACATTATATTACTGTCATTATTTAGATATATTACTACAAGAGACATTAAATGTAGGGTTGTTAAAGTCTGATCCTTTTGGTCCAGACTTCGTAAATAGAGACTTCGATTAGGACTCAGTCCTTGAGTCAAGTCTATACATGTACCAAATAAATCTCTATATAAATTAGCCAATTATATTAATACCTCCTGATCACAATTCGAACAAACGACATGCATTTGACCAATTATATGGATTACAAATTGACATGCATATAGGACTTTGTACTGGACAGATTTGAGTCAGTCCTAAAAGTCCATGTAAAGTCGACTCAAGGTCCGGGTCCAACAAGCTTTTAACAACCCTAATCAAATAGTATTATTTACTAAATTTAATTCGACTCATCCGTTAAAAACACCAGGAAGTATTGTTTATATAATTTTTCTTTATTGATACTTCACCCTGTTAGCTACCTTACTCACGATTGAGTTATAGAATTAAGATGAACTGATACTAATTTTTATTGAGTTCTTTTAGTGAATTTGATTATTTAAAATTTTCTTTTTCTTATAATTGAATTCCTGGTTACATTAATTCTGAACGTCTTGAATATTACAATGGTAATTGTATGCTATAATGAACAACATTGCAAAAATCATCTACATGAAAATAAAATCCAGATGCAATATAGACAACACTTACAGGACTTTATTGACCACTAGTGTTATAATGCTAAAAAAAACCACAACCTCGTAAAATTAAAAGATTTGGAAAACTTCCTGTATTGGAACTTCCGGAAGTCAACGTTAGTGTAACTTTCATATAAGATTATCATGTAAATCTTTTCATTATTCAAATAAATATATATGATATATAATACTATAAACTTCCTAATAAATTTACTAATCCCAATGAATTAAGTCTGCCTATTCTTCAATTAGATGATGTCCATTTTGGATACCCAACAGTTCTACGATTCTATCAAACGTCAATCTTTCTGTTCAGTTAGATTTACACATAGTTGTAGTTGACCCAAATGGGGTAGGTAATGTTTTTCTAATGGTGATAAATTACGGTATATATTGATTAATTTTAATAACGAAATATACTGAATTATTTTAAAATGAATGCATAAGCAAATCTACTCTACTCAAACTTTTAATGAGAATACTAAAGCTACGTTCTGGTCTACTATTTCTGGAAATAGATTGTATTAAACTTTGGATCTAAAAGCAAAACATAAAATCGAAGCTGCACATATTATATTAAATTTCACAAATAATTTGTAAAAATCTTATAACTTATAATTAAAAACTTATTTACTACATATTTACTTTATATTTACTATATATTTACTTTATATTTACTACATATTATTGATACTTACTATATGGGGTGGAGTCAATAGAAATAGGGCAAATTTATTAGATAAATTTGTCCCATTTCTATTAACTTCACCTCATATATTTACTATATATATATTTATAAAGCTATATTATTAAAAAAAATATAAATAAAAAATGTACCGGTATTTGCTATATATAATATTAATTATATTTAAATTACATATTTACTACATATTTTCTAAATATTTATTACATGTTTATTATCAAAAAATACAAATAACAAATAAAAAAGATTTTTATTATATATTTATAATATATTTAATATATAATCCCTTAATTTGTTATGCAGGCATATTTGCTTGCGAAAATTTTAAAATTTTAAATTTTTTAAATAAATCTTAAATATTAATTTTGGCTATATACTTGCTAAGTAAAAAATATAATATTAGTTCTGTTTTATCAACTTTATTATAAAATTTTTTTAAAATTATTAAAAAACTTTGGTATAATAAAAGTTTAAAGTTTTTGTTTTGGAACTTTTACTATAGAATTTTTCCTTTAGATTTTCTTAAATTTTATATGTTCCCGTCTATAAAAAAAATTTTCACTTCTAATACAAGT
>QKWP01001443.1:26911-48476 GCA_003550325.1 Gigaspora rosea
CCAGTTTTCTTTACTTTGTTTTTCTCTTTATTTTTAACATACTTTTTTTTGAAATTTTACTTTTATTTTTTTTTTTTTACCCGGTAATCTGGGATGAAATTTTTGTAACGTGGTCAAAACACTGTATAATCGTTAAAGATCTGTTAATCGTATATATCGTTGTGGTCAAAACACTGTGTAATTGTTAAAGATCTGTTAATCGTTATATATTGTTTTAAATAATTCCGATTATAATCGATTTATAGATATATAACGATTTAATATAAAAAATGATATATATCGATTTAGATATATATTGATTTTTATCCAGTTAATTGATATATAGTGATATTTTATAATCGATATAAAATGATTAAGTGCTATATATTGATTAATATCTATGTATAAAATTTCCTGATGATAATCACGGATTTTAACATGTAAAAAAACAGGATTTATTTAGAAAGGATCGACAAATTTGTGGTCTTTAATTTTCGTGATTATCAATTCATCTGGCCAGTAAACAATCCGGCAGCAAAAAATAAAAAAATGTAAAAAATCACGAATAGTGGTTAATAAACATAGGATGAAGTACTCAAAAGGTAAAATTATTCAATGGTCTAATGTATCTTAATGATGTTTTGTAAAAAAAAAAATACGTAAGTACTATTACTGGTAACTGTTAATATTATACGAATACGAATACGAATACTATGAATACGAATACTATTTACTAGTACAATTATTTCAAAAACGTGAGGACTTTTTCTCGAGTAGATCTTGCCATAAAAGAGTATATGTGGCAAGTGTTTTGATGATCTAAATCTACTTAAAAAAAATTTTAATGTAACGGTTTTACTATTACTCGAGTTACTCAAGGTATTATTTATAGAGATTTTGTATTACTATTTGTAAAATACAACATATTATCAAATAGGAAAAACAAGGATCCAAACTTATAACGTTATTAATTATAATTGTACTTATCACTATCATATCAGGACTCCAGACATCTCTCATATATATTATAACTGGATTTTGGCCAATTTTGGCCTAATTTGCTAAAAATGACAAAATAAATTTGTTTAAATAACTTTTGATCTAGTGATCAGAATTGAATGAACTTTTTTTTATTAAATGCGTCTCACTGAGAGCTTCATTTTAAAAAAAGTTTGTTCAAATTGGTCTACTAGTTGCCAAGATAATTGGCAAAAACTGTTTTTTTACTTTACAAATTTCAGGGGTTTTTGCTGAAAAAAAACAAGTATGATCTCTATACTAGATGTCCGAATCCTATCATATCATATATTATCTTTTTCTACTTATTTCTGATTTATTTTTAATCTGCTGTTAACAAGACTAATTTCTCTCTACTCTTCTCATTGAATGAATACAAGTATTATTTTCTATTGGATGAAACTGGGTAAAAATTTAACAATGATTATATATTGATTAAATTTTTTTAAAAAATAATTCTTTTCGCTATTTAATTTTAATGTTTTGCTCTTTTGAGTTTTTTTTTAAATAGTTCTTTTCAATGTTTAATACTAATGCTTTGCTCTTTTAGTTTTTTTTTTTAAGTAGTTCTTTTCGCTGTTTAATACTAATGGTTTGCTCTTTTGAGTTTTAACACTTCAAATTTTTTAGTAAATAATTTTGTATATACAATTAAATAAATTTTTGCCAATTTTATCGAATATTACTATAAAAATTTACTATATTATGTAAATTTTAATTGAAATAAACATATCTACTTTAATAATACTACTATACGAAAATTCAAAAACAAAATAAATATTAATTTTTGTTTTTGTACATAGTGTATAAAATTTACTAATTATTTAGCAACTTAGCAGTAACTTTTATTTCAATATTATGTACCAATTAGCAAACTAGTACCTATTACAGTATTGCTTCTGAATTACTGTATGATTTCTGAAAGCTATTTTCTAAAAGAACATAATACTGGCTAATTATTTTCTTTTGAGAAATGGCATTTAAGAACTTGAGTTATAATATTATTGTATTAGTATTAAAATAAATCTATTAATTAGCACTTTGCCATAGCATTTTATTTATTTATAGCATTGTATTAGTATCAATAAAAATGTACTTAAAACATTTCAAATGTTCATGTCAATTAATTATTTTTTAACAAAGTAAAAATCGCTACCAAAAATATAGTTAAAGAAGGAATTGGGAAAAAGTTTTGTATGTATTTTAAAATTGCAAGCTTGTAAATGTAGATCTCAGCAAAATTTTATTTTTTTGAGAATAAAGTACAAAAAAACTTTATAAAAATTACTTAGTTTCGTTAATGTTTTAGATTATTCGAATTTTTTTTTTACTACATAGAGAAAGAATTCTGGAAATGTATAAATAAAATACTTTTACTTAAAAAATATTTTGAATTTTTTTTTATTGAAAAATGGGTTTTGATTTTGTGACATGATCAAGTTTGTCCAATTAAAGACAGGATTTTATGTATCCAATTACAACTGTAGGGGGAAATTAGGCCCTCCCATATATAAATGACACACATGGGATCTTTGCCTTGAAAATGATCTTACGGGACTATGTAAATCTTATAAATAAAAATTAAAATTTCTAGCTATTCAGTAATCCAATTCAAATAATTTTTTTTTTGTTTTGTAGAACTCACTAAGTTCTACAAAATAAAAAAAGTTTATTTGAATTGGATTACTGGATAGCTAGAAATTTTAATTTTTATTCATAAGAACTACATAGTCCCGTAAAGTTCAAGGTAAAATTATGCCACAGTGCCAAATTGTTAAGATCGGTATAATACAGTAGCCAACAAAAGTAACACCCGATTTGCAGATTAAAGCATGTGAGTAAAAACATGGTTGTGCTTACCCCTTTTTTGACATTTCACAAGGCAAATTTTTTTTTTACTTTTTTTCTTTGACGTCTGAATAAGCACCAGGATAAAAAAAAAACCGTAAATCCAGTGTAAGGTGTTGCACACCTAATAGCCTTCAAAAAGTAAGAAAATACCCTTATTTTATACCAAAAGTAACCACTTAGTAAACCATACAAGCAATGCGACACCCCTACACATTAAGTTAATAGGTTCTTAAATGTTACAAAAGAACTAAAAAAATAAACTTTTTACTATTGTTTAGACGTTCTTCGGTCCTCAAGAAGCAAAAAAAAAAGCGTATTATGAAAAAAGCAATGAAGAAATGACACACGCCATTGCACGACTCCAACTACGATCTGGGGCTTATACGGTTTGTTGTTTATAGTTTAGGTCTTTATTGTTTTGTAATTTAAGTTTTTTGTGGCAATAAAAAGCTCATATTTTAGAAATTATAATATAACTATATATTAAATTTAATATTAAAAAAAAAAAGATAGAAATGTATACGAGTGAAGGTGAAGTTTTTTTTGACGAAACAAAACGAGAAGCGAGCAAGTAAACCTGGAATATTAGAGTATAATATTATACAATGAAAAAAAAAGAAAATAGATAGTTGGTGTTGAGTTTTAGGGGTAGATAGGGCTTGGTAATGACTTGAGGGTGGTTCGTGGGTATAATTAAAAGTTTGTTAATATTTAATTCGAATTTTAATAAAAAAAAATAATAAAAATTTTTATATTAAGGTTCTTCAAGACTATATTTTTCTGTTTTGTGTTTTATTTTTTTATTAGTTGAAACAAATATAATGTTTTTATGTGATAATTATCGTTTTTGTATTATTAGAAAAGCTACAAAATGTGTTAAAATCAGAAAAAATTGAATTATAATATAAATAAAGGAAGACCCCCGACCTAAACTTATTAAAAACAATTCGAAAGCATTAAAAAATAATATCCAAAGTTTAAAAGCCTTTAAAAAGGTGTAAGCGATCTTAAACCCATTTTAAAAAAAGGATACAAAAACTTTAATACATTCGTTTTTCGGGTGGTTTTGGGCCCAACACGAAGAATCGAGTAATATCGAATGCACACGTGCATTCAATAATATATTAAATTATTAGTAAAAAAAAAATTTGATGTATATGCGGCCAAAATTATAATAATAAAAATTTTCCATTTTGAGCGAAAATCAGGCGTTACTTTTGTTGGCTGTACCTTTTTTTAATATTTAAGGGTAGGGTGAACGTAGATCATTTTTCATATGTAATCAGTGATCCATCATTTTCGTATAACATATATAGAAATCGAACATAAATCTTTAATCTAGAACGTTCCATGAATTTGCTAAGCCTCGTTACTAAGAATCGTTTGCTTTGAATTTTAACCTTCTTCTTGTACTATATCTCTCAGTTACAAATCGAGTTTGTATGCAGCACTCTATGGTACGTACATACACAAAAGACTTTTAATCTTAGATTCGAGCATTGCGGTAAAGCATGCAATACGGAAATATAAGTTAGAGCTTTTTTTACTTATTAATTTAAAGAATGAAAAATTTTTAAATACTTTACCGAATTTTTTTAAAGCGTTGCTTTTTTGTTTTCTTTTCTATAAATACGTTCAACTATTAACTCCTTTTTTTTCAAATGCCTTCATCCTTTCTGGCTCTGAAATATTTTCGGGAGTATAATTTCTTTATACTTTTGCTATACAGTAGATGCATATTGTTCTTTTTCTTGTCTGTGGTCACAACTAACACACTTTCTTTTTCTAGATAACGATTAAACGAGTTTTTTGAGACAGAGGCAAAGATGCAGTATGAATCAGTAATATTGGTTTATGATATGAAAACGGAATTGGCAGCACTCAAGGATGATGCGGATTTGAAAAAGAATGTAAAGAGAATAATGAAAACCATTGTGGGTTTGCTGAAAGATAGAATAACGGTAGAAAAAGCACCTGATACTAAAAGGGCATCGAGTTGAAGAAAAATATAAGTTGGATCATTAAATTATACGTGGGCAATTAGCCTTTGGTGTTGATCAAGATTTAATAAAGCATTTGAATCCTATGAAAAAGCTGCTTCAAGAATACTAATTATCAAGGAAGGGGAACATAGACACTTAGGTAAATATACGATTTGATAGCTACAAGAATTATGCGTATGTAGAATGAATATTTATTATGTGAATCAATTGTTTTTTTAATAGCGTTTACTTATAATTTAATGCCTGTTTATGATCAATGCTAGGTTAATTTCCCTTCCAGATACTTCTTTATTATTTTTTTTTTTTAGCATTGGTTTTAATTTTTTCACGAGACAAAATATTCTGAGCTCAACAGTATCTGGGATTTGTATAGCAATATTTAATCAGGAAGTGATTGTTCTAAAATCTTGAAGATACGATTGCAAATTTAAATTTTTAGTTCAATATAAGTTATAGAATTTTTAAATTTATCTGTAATTATTTATTAAAATAATAAAGAATTCTTGTATATAATTCTTAGGCGCATAGCATAATTATAATGGAGCTTTTTATAATAATTTGAAATTTGTGAATTTGGAAAAGAACAAACTGAATTTTATAAATAAAACTCACAAAACATCTCAATAGTAACTTTGCTTAAAATTCGTCTTGTTTCATTATTCTTAAAATCAATTCCCCCAACCCGCTTAATTAGTCTACCTACAACATATATACATTATAATAAATATATGTTTTCATTTTTCAACTACTCAATTCGCCTATATACTGAAGACAAATAAAAAATAGACAGAATTATTGATAATGGCTTAATAAATTTGCTGAAAAAAGAAAAAATAAAATAAATATTGGTAAAGAACTTCATACGTTCATACTTACATACGTTTGAATTGTCAGTGCCGTCTGCCCTTAATATTGTATTTGATAATCTCTAGTCGTTACTTGGGAAGGATGGGAATAATTGTTAGGTTAAACAGGTAAAAAATGGATACAATTTTTTTTTATTACATTAGCGTGTAATCCTGTGCTGGCCACTATACGATTTATTTATATAAAATTATCAAGAATATGAACATCGGGATCTCAAACCTCTGAAAGTTATTGGGTACGTGTCTTGAGATTAGTCTCTTTTACTACAAGTATTATAAGATTCTATTCGAATTTGATTGGATGTTTATTTATTCTAGAAACGGATAGAACCTCTTTTTTTTTTGTGCGACCTAAGGAAATTTGGGTCCACCTAAGAAAATTCTACGATATATAAAAGTTACTTTTTTTTAAATGCACGAAGTTCTAGAATTTCATGACTATAAAGACTAAACCTTATTCTATGTGCTGTCACGTTTTGGTAAAAATTGGTCATGAGTTTAAAAAGTTTTATCAGGGGTGTATTTTTGTGGTACTATGTAATTTTATTGTACAACGTAAATCATATGAAAAATGATCTACGTTCACCCTACCTTAACCAATAAAATTTATATCTAGATTAAAAAATACTAGCTAGTTTTATATTTAATAAAGTTAATACTATAAATTTCCAATAGAATTATAAGCCAATAGAACATAATAATCGACTAGTTAATTATATTAAAACTATGGGATAGCATAAGCGTAATATTTCGAATATTCAAAGGACCTTGCATAGTTCTTTGAACATGCTCGCTAGATTGACTTAGCTAGAATAATTATTACGTAAAAATTTATGATCAAATTACATTTACGTAAATCAATTTGCTCTAAATAAAGCGATACAAAATGAGACATTGATTAGGAAACCGCTGTTTGACACTTGCTGACAAAATTTGAGATTTTTTGATTCAAATTGTATTAGTTCTTGTTACAGTATCATATTTATAATCATATATTCTAAAGCACTCGCTACTATATCTTTTCATACCTATTTTCTATAATTTCCGATCACCTAGAGTTAGAATCCGGATATATTTTTATTATCCGGATTCAACTACTATCTCTACGACCACCTAACCTTTGAACACTATTATTTTTTACCCATTTGTACTACTTTCCTCATTCTAATGATTACATGTATTCTATTTTACTGTCATTCTTTAAGCACGATAATCATACATTTTTAAATACTCTGCAACCTAATAAAATGTCTTAAACCCTACTTCTAATCTGAACAAAACTAGAGATGTTAAACAGCTCATTTAGTTGGTTTCGAATCAGTTAAAATTAAGTTGTTTAAAGCCGTCTCCACTTCGACTTCACTAACATCACATGAAATTTAAAGATATAGCAAAAGTGACTTTCGATTTGTACTAAAATATATGAAAATTTATACATATATCATACATCATGTTGCATTAAATCAAATAATACCTAATCGGCGTTTGATTTTTATACAACTTCACATAATTAAACACGAGTCTGGTACTGACTCAACTTCTGAAATCGAACCGAATAATTAACATTCCTACTTACGACCCACGATTGCCTTAGTTGACAACTTACTGCATCTGCATCCTCTCTAATTCGAACCTTGTTACTGTATATATCATTAATTAAATCATCTGATATTTTTTAAATCATGTCTATCCTATTACTTTCATTAATAACATTAACAATTTTTTTAACGATTTCCACATCATTCTTGGAACTTTCATAATCAATCCAAAATTTTTTTTGTGCAGGAGGCTTAATCCCTTTCTTCTTACAAAAATCCAAATATTTTTTTTTCACAATCCATGTAATATAACTTCGATTCATTGGATTTAAATGTCGTAACTCTACGGTTGTAAGTTTAGGTAATGCAAATAAAGACCTAGTTTCTATTGTCATTTTTGTATAGGGATTAATTGTTGTTGGTGTGAATGATGTGGGAAGTGTTTTGGGTTGATGAAGATAAATTTTCGTAACATATCGGGAGAAAAAATGGTGAACCATGAATGTTGACGTTGCGCTTGCCATGAATGCTTTTGTTTTTTTTTTAAGCAAAACAAAAAGTGTCAAATTATGTAACCGATTAGAAAATGTGATCCTATGTAGAAGCTCACCAGCTGCCATTAGATCTTTAGTAATACCGAATGACTTGACTGTTTTTCAATTATCAAATTTTTAGAATTATGCTGCTATCAAAATTTAATCCAAATTAAAAAATAAACCATCTTACAAGTAGGATCATCCATGTAAAAGAAAGAGATCGGTGCGACGGTGCATGCAACCTATTTATTAAATATATAATTACTACATAAGGCCATACAAATTTAATTACTTGGTTTTCCATTTAAATAGACCTGGCCGGCCGACTTATATAAATTTTATAAAATCTATATAAAAATTTTTAAAACCCACCTGGTTATTAAAACATAAAAATTTTTTTTAGTTTCCAAATTTTGACCGACCGGGTTATGAAAACCAAAAATTAATTAATTTTGCATGGTCTTAAAACAATCCGGATTTTGTTCTTTGAATGCTTATGAAATACGAACCCCAAGAAATGATATCGAAATAAACTTTAAAAGTCTGACCAGTCTAAAGTTTGAACTTTCAAATACCAATTTCCTGTTATCTTCGGTATTATCTTTTGTCCCATCTTTTGTAATTATATCATTTTTCGTAATTGCTTGCGTAGAGAATAAAGTGATTTGATTTCCTGGCCTAATTTGTGATAATATTCTGCAATTAGCTGTGATACCGAATGAATTATGAAATAATAAAATCGTTCGACGGGATGAAAAGGTGAATAATCGCATCTTTTTTCTTTTAAAAAAAAAAACCCCCCGAAAAATTTTTGACGCATATCAAAATTATCGGACCAATAAAAGTCCATGATCAGTCACTATTCAC
The DNA here is from genome assembly GCA_003550325.1 of Gigaspora rosea. Lineage (NCBI taxonomy): Eukaryota > Fungi > Glomeromycota > Glomeromycetes > Diversisporales > Gigasporaceae > Gigaspora > Gigaspora rosea. The sequence continues at coordinate 35,569 of QKWP01001443.1, forward strand.
GTGATATACTTTTTTATTTTACATATCAATATTATTAATTAATGTATCTAACTTTACATGTTATTTTGTTATTTTTAAGAATTACTACTAATACAAAAATAAAATAACCACACGAAATTTTACTTTTTTTTTCTATTTATTTAAAAGATATGTTCATTGTTCAAGTCCTTAAATCTGGATGAACAATGAAATCACCCAATCCTTTTCCAGCCGGTACCATAGGATAAACATGTTCGTGTTTCTCTATTATTGCGTCACATACAATAGGTCCATCGTTATATTCTAAGAACTCTGCTATTTTATCGGGTAATTCTTCCTCGGTACGGATCCTAAGAGCTTTCGCTCCAATAGACTATGAAAAATATATGATAGATTAGAAAAAAATCTTTATCATATGACTAAAACAAAGAGATATAAATAATAAAAATTGCAAACCTCTGCTAATTTCACAAAATCTGGATTTACCATCTCAGTTTGGCTATATCTCTCTTCATAAAATAAGTCTTGCCATTGTTTGACCATTCCTTGAAAATCATTATTAAGAATCAATACTTTAACCCCAATATTGAATTGAACTGCAGTTGCCAATTCCATTCCAGTCATGCAAAAACTTGCATCTCCATCAATGTCTATAACAACTTTATCAGGACATGCGACCTTTGCGCCAATAGCAGCAGGAAGACCATAACCCATAGTTCCTAAGCCACCAGAAGTAATCATGGTTCTCGGATATCGCCACCTAAAGAATTGTGCTGCCCACATCTGATGTTGCCCAACGCCCGTGGTCATAAGAACCTTTTCCTTATAATCTCGTGTCTGTCGATCCAGCTCTTCAATAAATTGCTGCGGTTTCAAAGGCGAGTCTGGTGATTTTGGTTTGGTATATGTCCAAGGATACTTCCCTTTCCATTCATCAATAAGTTTAAACCATTCTTTTCGTTCTGACCTTTTTATTAATGGCAAAATCTTTCCAAGATTGTCTGACACATCACCTTCAATTGCGGCAGTAGCTTGAACAACTTTATTGATATTTTTAGGACTTATTTCAAAATGAATAATACCACCTCTACCCTCCTTTGCTGCTAGTTTAGCTTCTGGTGCAAATTCTATTTAAATTTATTTCAAATTAATTTTTTTATCTAATTAATAAAAAAAACAAAAAACTATATCTAGTATTGAATATACATACGTTCCAGGTGACCCGTCACACGATCATCAAATCTCGAACCCAAACCAATAATAACGTCTGCGTTTTGCATTGCCAAATTAGCATAGGCTGAGCCATGCATACCTAACATATGTAAACTGAGAGGATCCAATTCATCGAACCCGCCAAGGCCTTGCAAAGTAGTTGTTACCGGAATGTTGCCACGAGCAGCCAATTCCCTCATGCGCACTGGTCCTTCTGATGTCGCAAGAACACCTTGACCCGCATATATAATTGGTCGTTTAGCATTGTTGATTAATTCAGCAGCATGACGAATAACATGATTATTTGTTACAGGTGATGCCAAGGCAGGTGCATCACTAAATGCACGAAACGGAAGTGTATATTGAGTTGGAATAGGCTTTTTAAGTATTGAAGCAGTCATATCTTTGGGAAGATCTACAAGTACTGGACCCGGACGACCGGTGGTGGCGATTTCGAAAGCCTCTGTTATACGACGCGGAAGATCTGCGACATCTTTTACCATTACATTCCACTAATTAAATAGAATAAGAGGTGAAATTAAGTTTACGATAATTTTTAAAACATTAAAAAAATCACGTATACATATATATATATATATATATATAAAATACCTTTGTGCATGCACGACTGATACCAACAACGTCAGCTTCCTGAAACGCATCAGTTCCAATAGAAGTAGTAGGTACTTGACCACAAAACACAATTAAAGGTGTACCATCTGATAGAGCGTCTTGCATGGGCGTTACGACATTTGTTGCGCCAGGACCAGAAGTAACAAGTACAATACCAGGCTTACCACTGGCTCTCGCGTAGCCTTCCGCCATATGGCCGGCACCTTGCTCATGTCTTGGCAAAACGAAATTAAAGTGTTTTGAATTATAGATGGCATCAAATACAGGAAGAATTGCGCCCCCAGGATATCCAAATACTTGTTCCACCCCATGACGCAACATCATTTCATGGAATATTTGTCCACCAGTTAAACCTACAAATGAATTATCGTAGGCTGGAGTCGGAATTGGAGTTGTAGTTGTAGGCGAAGGTGTAGGTTTTGGAGTTGGAGGTAACGGAATCTTGGTTTTGCGCGGTTGTGGGGGTGGAAGATAATTCGGTTGAGGTTGAGGTTGAGGTTGCTGAGAAGGACTTTTAATTTTTAACAAATGAATTATATATTAGGATTCTTTGATAACAGACAAATAAATGTGTAATTTGATTACAAGAATTCTAATTCAAGTCAATTATCCAAATATTTACCTTATAGCGGTAGCCTTCCACCGTCGTTGGTAACCATTTGAAAAAGTGGTAAACGCGAATTTCGTATTTTTTACATTATATATTCTCGCACATGTTCCTGAATAAGAAGTCATACTCCGTAAACACGTAGAAAGAACGTGAATTTGATTCATTTTTCCTTCGTTAGAGTGTAAATTGAATTTAAAAATTAATTTTTGGCAGCTATGGAGAGAAGGATAACGAATTTAAATATTTTCAGTTAACCGTAACGTATTTTTTTTTAAACGCCAAAAAAAAAAAAAAAAAAAGATACGTAGCACTGCAGGACAAATAAAAGTTATTGGTGTTACATAAAATAAATAGTTTATGAGTGAGTCATAATTGTACTACTACTAGAGAAGGTATAATCAATGAGATTTCCAATGAGTGTAACAATGCAAGCACGGAAAATTATTAACATTCTGTAATACCGTAAATTCTCGAAATGCGTTATTTCGAGAATTTACGGTAAATGGCAACCGTTTTTTTTTTTTATTAACAAGGGTTAGCGTCGCACTATTGAAGTGCGTGATATAGAAATCAATACAAAATTAACATAACCATATTAATCCTTCATGAGATCTAGAAGTTTCTAACAATCCCACATAGGTACATAAACACCGTATCACGTAGCCGGTCCGGATCCGTGAAAGCACAGTTGGCCACTTAAAAACGAATCTGAACTTTTATAAATAATACCACCAAAGAAAACTACTTCAGGTTTCATGTTTATTTTTTAACAAACTTGAAGTCTAAAGAAGCAACTAATTGTAACTTGCCATGTTAAAAACATGGAAAGTAGCCTGTGTATGCGCTATTATACTAAATGCAGTTTTATTTTATCGTTATCGTTGATTTTGTAGGTCTTTTATTGTTATTTAAGACCAAAATGAAAAAAGCGGCATCCTTTGTTCGCCTCAATTAAAAAAAACCCCCAAACCAGCCAATCAGCGTTCAATATTATTCTAATAGACCGGACCGGGTATTACCCGGGCGGGTCCGAAACCATATCTGATATAGGGTAACTTTCTCATGATTGTTATGAGTTTATAGAATTCAAACCAAATTAATGAATATTCTCGAATTGATTAAGCTTGTTATTTGGCTAGGTGATAATAACTAAAAAGTTTTGGTTAAAAAACCGATAACGATAAATTTTATTAACTTAGGTGCGAGTAGTGTTGTTAGTCGAAATATACCATTTAGTCAAATATTTAGGCACTTAAGTGTCTAAATATATTTCGACATCGCTGTCGAAATGTCGAAATTCTAAATTTGACTAAATGTCTAAATACTTGACGAAATAAATATTATATGACTAAATGCCTATCTAAATGCTTGATTATGACTAAATATCTAAATGTTTTAACGATTTAAATAAGTGTCAATGCTTGACGAAATAAATATTACGTATGGTTAAAGGGTGTATCCGAATTCGTGAATCTGATTGAATAGCACTTTCATGTGATTTTTTATTATGATGCATATATATTTGTCAGTTTTTGCTATCAGAACGTGCGAACCAATATAACATGAATGTATTATGCAGAAAACCTTTGTTAGATATTACTTTTTCCAACAGTTTTTCATATACAAAGCTTATGGTGTATGCAACTTTTATTGTGGTATTTTAAACAGAATTTTATAACACATTCTAAAACGATAAGATCAGATATAACGTGAGACTGATAATATAATAATTTGGGATGAGGGTTGGCATTAAAGTAAAAATAAGGTAGAGAATTAGCCAAGACCGTCTCTATCCCAAAAGTTCGCAAGGAATTGGATTCATAAGCAAAATTATGAGTTACTCGCGTTTTTTTTTTAAAAAGCCTCTATTTTCTTCGGTTTCACGTTACATTTGATCTTACGATCTGATGGTTAGAAAAGTTTTTGTAAGAATACTTGTGAAAAAGGATTTTTGTTCTATCCGTGTTACTTGGCATTAGAGCTAGCATTTTTATTAATTGTATGTATATTTTATTAGTAAAATATTACATGTATAATGGTCTGTCGGGGTATAACCATCAAAAAAATTAGATGTAACCTTTTTATATACATCTTTGTGAAATTCTTCTATAGCTTCATCGATACAAGATACATTCAACTACAATTATAGTTATAATTTAAAGTTGACCATTAATTAGATTTTTTTGTCTAGTTTGATTTAATTTTCTTATATTTAATAGATTCTAAATTATTTAATAGATATAATTTTAAAATAAAACTTTTAATAAAAATTTTTTATATAAATACAATTTAAACATTTCGATAATATTAAACATTTCAGCATTATTTAGGCATTTCGATTCTACGTGTATTTAGACATTTTGACTATTTAGGCATTTTGACTATTTTGACATTTTGACGATATTTTTCAACATTATACTATTTAGACATTTCGACACTATTTAGACATTTCGACACTATTTAGGCATTTCGACATTAATTTAGTATTTTGTATTTACCGTAGACATTTCGACACTATTAGGGCATTTCGACATTAATTTAGTATTTTGACATTAACAATACTAGGTGCGAGATGATAATCAACTCTTTTTTAACTACATGTACGAAAAATACTCTTGCGAAATTAGCTTTATTAATAAATCTATAAGATAACACATATATTATATTACTATGTAAACAAGAAATTCTATAACTAGGTAACCATACAAAACCAATAAAATTCATTTTCATACGTATGTTCGACTTTGCTTGATTTTACTTCTATCAGATTTCTAGTAAATTCATAATTGTAATGAATTTTTCGCGTTATAAAATAGTAAAAACTTTTTTATCACTATAAAAAAATCTTACGTCCATTTTTGATCATTTCTTTCCCGTAAGTGGGCTCTCAAAAATTCCAAAATCACCGAAAAGGATGATACCAACAATAAAGAACTATGTGAGTAAAAATGAAAAAATGATAAAAAAAAAAAAAGGAAAACAAATAAGCTTACCAAAGTTTCTTGAATATCGATGAAAAGATATTAGCAACTATAATATAGAGATTAAAGAAAAAAAAAAGTATATATAAGTCACTTATTTTTTATTTTGGTTGCATTAAAACTACGAATTTCATATCTCAGACTTTATAGATGTGAGCCTAAAAGGCATTAATAAAATTATCATCATATTATCATCATAGATATGAAACTTCTCAAACTATTATTTTTTTTTTGTTTATTAGAGCGAACCCAAATTGGAAGGTGAAAAAGAGAAGAAAAAAGACAAAAACACCTCCCCCTATCTCTCTTATTGGTCCGTCAAAAGAGAAGATAAGAGAAAAGACGGGCTATTTGGATAACGCTGTCCAAGCGAACACATAAATCAACAAAGACAACTGTTTGCTTTAAAGGCATAACAGTGTCTTTGGAGCGAACTCCCACGAAGACGGTATATCCTCGGAGCGAACTCCCACGAAGACGGTATATCCTCGGAGCGAACTCCCACGAAGACGGTATATGGGCAATGGACTAGGAAAACCCGTCTTTGAAGGGGGTTTTCCATTTTGAGAAAATGGCGATTATTTGTCTGTGAAACCTAAATTTTACCCCTGAAATTTTTGTTTATTTTTAGATATCAATTACTGAATAAACAATGTCATGTGATTATGAAACACTGATTGACCAATCTAATTTAATTGAGTCGTCAATCTTTGGTTGTAAATCTATTTTTAGAACACGATCGTTAAAAAATTAGTTTACATTCAAGTTAAAATATCTTGATAAACTATTATATTAACGTAGGGTAAAAAGCGAAATACATATAGATATAAACCAGAACTTTAATTTGAATCGAAAATCTCGAAATTGATAAAAAAGTGTCAAAGACGGGTTTTCCTAGTCCATTGCCCATATCTTCGGAGCGAGTAGAAGTCAATACAGTATCTTCAGAGCGTGGGTAAAAACTTGCGTATTTATAAATCAGATTTCTTGTGTAACAACAACAAACAATTATCCAATAGGATGATTTCGATACTGATTTTAGTTCTGGCCAAAATTATAAAATCTGTGCTATTATACAAGTTTATTCAAGTCTAAAATGAAATAAGTAATTAATTGGTAGCGTTACATTGTTAATAATATGCAATTTACAAGAATTCTTTATGATACTTATTATCATCATAGCATTGTAAATAATATACAGCTTTCCTCATTTTATATAAAAAAACTTTAGATTACAAATTTTTTTATTTATTATAATATTACATAAGAAAAATGTTTTTATATTTAAATATTCTAAAATAATATCAATCTAAAGATTTCAATCTAAGGATTTAGAAAATTTTTCATACATATCAAGTTGTGACAAATTAACAGAAGGACTAAATCTTAAAAGTGCTTCTAAAAGATCTGCTTGATCGATACTGCTCTGTAAATAAATAATTAATTAATTATGCGTTATAAATGATCCATTAAATAGCTCGACAATTAATTTTCTCTAACTACCTCAATTTCAGAATTTAGTTGCAGTTTTTTAGCCCTATATCTCTTAAATTTCAAAAAAACAGCCCTTTGTACTAAAGCTTTTAAATCAGCTCCCGTAAAATTCTCGGTTTTTTCAGCAATTTCTCTAAAATTTATGTTTTTAGAAAATTTCGTTTTAACATTTTGCATTTGTAAAATAGAAATTCTTTCGGTAAATGATGGCGGTTTAATATAAACCAATCTATCAATGCGACCTAATTTATATATAGGTAAATAGTAATTTAGAATATGTAATAACTTTATTGGATAATCTGACATTAGGCTTACCAGGTCTTAATAAGGAGGAATCGATAGCTTCTGGATTATTTGTAGCAGCAAGTACAACAACTCCCTGATCTACTGAATCTGATTCATCCAATTCCAACAAAAGTTGTGATATAATCTAAAAAAAAAAATATTATTCATGTTATTAGTTTTTTTAAAATAAATACAGTATATTTAATGTTATAAAAAAATACCTTTTTACCGAAGCTACCACTAGACTCTTTACTCCCAAACATAGCTTCCAATTCGTCCAAGAATATTATGCAAGAACTACATCGACGCGCTATTTTAAATACATTAGCTATTGCTTTCTCTGATTCTCCAATCTGAAATATCCAAATCAACATTTATCAGTTATGTATGTCTAATCCTATATATAGAGGAAACAATGCAAAACATATTTTTGATAATTGCTTACCTCACCTTTGATTAAATCTGGTATTGAAACTGGAATAAAATTGGCTGATGATTCTGTGGCCACAGCTTTAGCTATTAGAGTTTTCCCTGTACCTGGTGGACCATAACTATAAATTTGTAATCATAATATTTTAAAAAAAAAAAAAGTTTATTAAAAGAATAGTGAGACAAAATATATTATATAGGGCGAACCTTATAGCAGAACACCATTAGAGGGTCTTATTCCAAGATGGCGAAAGGAATCTACATGCTTATATATCCAAATTACTGATTCTTTTAATATGCTCTAAAAAAAAAAAAAAGGCACAATCGATCGATAATCGAGTTATATCTTTTTTAAAGACTAAATATTTAAAATAATCCCACCTTCACTTCTTCTAATCCACCAATATCAGACCATTTTACTGATTCAACTTTCTGAATGCTATTCTTTTCTTGCAAACCACTAATTCGAATTTTTGACAGTCCATATAGAAAATCATCATTAGAAATTTTTAATTCACATGGTTCACCTAAAATGGTTCACAAATATAAGATTATAAAAAAATAAATGTGCTAAAAACTTTAATGAGATTTAAAAGGAGAGACAACCAGACCAGTTTGTTGAATGCTTTTAGCATCGCTACGTTCAGCAGCCATTCTACATAATGAAACAACATCTGCAGCAACAAATCCGTGGCATTTATCATTAATATCTTTGATATCAACATCTGAAGAAAGATCTAAATTTTTGGCACATGTTTCCAGTATTTCTAAACGTTCCATGGGCATTAGAGTTCCAAATTCAATTTCATCCTAGAAAAAGAAAGTATTTTGAACAACAATTAATTTCATAATATCCTATAGTTATAAAAAAAACAACTTACTTCAAATAATGATTGAGCCGCTGGATTTATAGAATCAATATTGATAGAGGTTCCAATCTAATAATGTATCATAATTTTAATGAAAATAAAATATAAATTACAGTATTGAAGGCAGCAAAGCACTTACAACCGTAATGGCAACCTTTTCCTTAAAACAATTATCCAATAATTCACGAAAATAATAGAAAACTAAGGGACTATCACCATTTATTGGGAAAAATAATTCAATATTTTCTATTAATACTTTAAAGGAAGTAGCGATTATTTTAATTTAGACAGAATATACTAGGAGAAAATTAAGGTGTATAAGAAATCTATTTATTTTTATCTACGATACTTACGCACACTCAGTTGACTATTATAAGCGAGAACCAAATAATGACGTAGCCCTTTTTCGGGTTCTGCAGGGAATTCCGCAGCCAAATCTCCAATAGTCAAACTAAATAACTATATATTTATTTGTTTAAAGAAACCTGAATCATAAAGAAAGTCTAAATTACTGAGTTACCTTAATTTGATATTTAGAACATAACTTATAAATAACATGTGTTTTTCCTTGTTCCAATGCAAACGAACATCAAAAAATGCAAAATTTGATGCATTTGATTGTAAAAGAATTAATCAGAAAGAAACCTGTTCCAGAAGGCCCAAATAATAGTATCGATTTGGGTGGATCCACATTTACAAGCGAATAATCATTTCGATATTTAAAAAAACGCTCAATCCTGTTAACATTTTCAAACATGATCTACGGTCTAATTTCGAACTATAAAAATGATAACTACCAATATTAATATATATATATATCATCTTACTCACGTGAAAATATTTGTACTTTTAAGGATAAGATGTTCATCTTTGGCGTAATTTAGATATTTTCTCCATACGAAAAACATGGCAGCATTTCCAAATCTTCGCCGAATCTTTTCATCTTTTCGTACACCAGAAGAAGAACGTCAAATATCTCGATCGGCTTTCTTCAAATTTGTAGGATTTGTCATTTCTTGTATGGCCATCACTATGTTAGCTAACAAAAATAGAATGAAAACAATAACTCATCATTAATTGTTGTAATAATTTTTTGGTTAGTCAAAGTTTTCTTTTTAATCCTTCAAGAATTTCAGCATTTAGTATATAATTATAAGGTTAAGGAATTCTGCGCACCCGCATGGCCATGCACCCCTCAAAAAATAATTTGATTGGCTAATTTTTACTATAATGAATATTAATATTTTATATAAAATTTGTATATTTATTTACATCAAAAAATATAGACTTTACAAATACATATTATCAAACTCGAATAAGTATTAGAATTGCTAGTTACTAGAAAAAATCCAAAGCTATAGTTTATGGTGAAAAAGCTAATAAAAATTGAGAACTCCGGAGTATAACAAATATAGTTGATAAAGAATACAAAATGTAAAGAAAATTGTTTACACGTGCCCTGGGCCTTTGCTAGAGATGGGCAAAATGGTATTTTTCTACATCATGCATACGCATGGTATGCTGCATGCATGCATGCATGCATGCATACATGCATGCATGTTCTATGCATTATAGCTAATTCTAGTCTGCAGACTAGTCTGAGTCTAAATATTTTATATGTATTTTTGATGCTGAACAAGTTTACTTAGTGCAAGAAGTAAGAATTAATTAGTAAAAATTTGTGAATCATAAGAGTTTATAGAATTTTATTAATAAAATTTTACAAAATCTTATGATTCACAAAACTTTACTAATTAATTCTAACTTAATTCACTAAGTAATCTTGTTAAGCACCTAAAAATACATTAAATCGGCAGGGTTGTTTTTATTTTACTTGAAATTTGGAGAAAAGATGCATAATTTTGGATTTTTGATCAAAAAAGTCAAATTTAAGCATCTTTTCTCCAAATTTCAAGTAAAATAAAAACAACCCTGCCGATTTAATGTATTTTTAGGTGCTGAACAAGTTTACTTAGTGCGTTTTGTTAGAATTAATTAATAAAAATTTGTGAATTTTAAGATTTTATAGAATTTTACTAATAAAATTCTATAAAATCTTATTATTCACAAAATTTTACTAATTAATTCTAACTTAATGCACTAAGTAAACTTGTTCAGCACCTAAAAATGTATTAAAACAGCTGGTTTGTTTTTATTTTACTTGAAATTTAGAGATTTGATGCATAATTTTGGATTTTTGATCAAAAAAGTCAAATTTAAGCATCTTTTCTCCAAATTTCAAGTAAAATAAAAACAACCCTGCCGATTTAATGTATTTTTAGGTGCTGAACAAGTTTACTTAGTGCGTTTTGTTAGAATTAATTAATAAAAATTTGTGAATTTTAAGATTTTGTAAAATTTTATTAATAAAATTCTATAAAATCTTATGATTCACAAAATTTTACTAATTAATTCTAACTTTATGTACTAAATAAGCTTGAACAGCACAAAAAAATGCATATAAAAATATTCAGATTCAGTTAGTTTGCAGACTTAAGTTTGAGTCTGGTCTAAAGTTTGAAATTAATAAATTTTAGAGTCTGAGTTTGGTCTGATCCCAGATCAGACTCAGATTGGACCAGTATTGGACCAGACCTGAACTGGATCTAGAAGCACTAGTCACACCAAGATAGTTATTTTGGTAGCAAAATTATAAAGTTATTTATTATCAATTATTTTTTTTGTATGGGCATATTAGTATTAAACTGCTTAAACCATGCGCATGCATGCATGTATGCATGCATGCATCATGCGCATGGTGCCCATCTCTAGCCTTTGCATAATCTTTGATACGATCATTGGGGGCATCCATAAATAACGTTATGTTTAAGGGGGGTCCCCCAAATATAACGATTTTTCACTATGTAGGGGAGGGTCCCCCCAACATAACGCAATTTTTTTATTAAAATTTGTCTAAAACTTGATCCAGTGGTCCAAATTGGATGATTTTGGTACCATTCGAATCGTCTCGAGGAGAGGATTCGAATGGTACCAATTTCATTTGATTTGGAGCACTGGGTCACGTTTTATTAACGAAATACTATTGGTTATTATGTTTTCTTATAAAATTACTATAAAATCTATAGTATTTCGTTAATAAAACGTGTCCAGTAATCCAAATGAAATGATTTTGGTGCCATTGGATTCGTCTCATAGAGACGAATCGAATGGTACCAAAATCATCCAGATTGGACCACTGGATCATAATATATTCAAGTTTTTGTAAAATTTTATATATAACATACGGATTTTGAAAAATTTTTTTATATAGTAGAGGGGTCCAGCACTACTATGAGGGGTACATAACGTTATTTATGGATGCCCCCATTACTATTGTAATACAATACGCATTACATATGAGCGCTGCCAAGGGAAAATGAGCCTTTGGGCTTTCAATCTATCATCTATTATTTACTGGATTTAGCAACATATATGAACAAAAAACCCGAAGTCTCATTTTCCTTTGTAAATATTCTATTAGGATCACCCATCTCTGCATATTTTCGAATGCCTTATGTCCATTCTTTTCAACCAATCCCATTTCAATAATAGTTACTAAGTGAGAATATTCCATTAGAATTACCCATCCTATTGAAGATTCAAAGAAGTCAACGTGAAATTCTTGTAAAGTGCTTTCCATACTGAAAAAACTATAAAGTTGTTGAATTCAAGGTTATTTTACTAGGATTCAAAGAAATCAGAATGGAGTTCTTGCAAAGTTCTTTGTTAACTCGCTTATTTTCTCTGATCAGTAATAATTAAAAAGATCCTGAGTTGAAGCACTCTTGATCTTCAGAGCTATGCTAGCTGTTTTTGAGAATTTTTTCAAAAAGTCTAAATCTTTAAGAAATTTGTGTTGCTTGAACATTTGGCGCCTCCTTTTTCGAATTCTCAAGAGCGCTATTGTCCTGCATTAAAACATTTGGATTTATCGTGTTAGGTAAATAAAGTGGAGATGATGTCTGAAATATCGGATGAAGTTACAAGTCTGGATTATCTTGACGACTTGAGGAAGTTTCATTAATTTGAGTTAATGCACGATACACCAGTATGGAAGAAGAACCAAGTATGAAAAGACCCATAAATCTGAGCAAACATATAGATAGTGTTATTACACAACAATAATTTCTGACAATTTAAAAAGAGTCTGTAAATGTGTAGTCTTAAAACTATCAGAAAGTTTTAAATTTCTCATGTAAATATATATAATTAAGCGCAAGATAAATCATCGGTTCATTGGTATAAAATGCAATTGGAATTAGTAAGTTATGTAATTAATCACGAATATAATAGTTACCGTGCAAACACTTATAATCATAGATTTTTTTCTTCTCGTTATTTCTTGTACGTTATTACGTAGGCACAACAATCCCGTATTCGATGTTATTGTGCAATTTATGATCATGCTTTACAATC